>CM024612.1:10192787-10380287 GCA_014182575.1 Eucalyptus decipiens | reverse complement strand
CGAGGAATAGAAAGGGAGGACAGGTTGGTTCGAGGACCCCTTGGTCAAAGGAAGGGGGCGGTCCTGATTCCGGGACGGAGCCGTATGACGCGAGAGTGTCACGTACGGTTCCTTTGAGAAGGGTGTGATACCACCACCTATCAGGCCCGACGAGCGGTCCACGGAGCTGCATCCCTACTCACCTGGTCTATGCACATCGCTCTCTCCAGGAGGTTGGCCGCCTATCCTAGATCTTCCCATTTTCCAGAAGATCCCGGGCTCGATCCGGTTTAGTATCAAGGTGATTCTCTTTCTTTTCCTATATATATGGGTCCGTGCAGCATTTCCACGATATCGTTATGATCAATTAATGGGACTTGGCCGGAAAGTGTTCTTGCCTCTATCATTAGCTCGGGTAGTCCCCGTTTCTGGTGTTTTAGTCACCTTTCAATGGCTCCCTTAATGTTGTGCGAGGAATTGCCCTATTGACTAATGGGAAGCGGGCTAGTCCCCGAAAATGTGTGAACTTCTTAAAGAAAGCAAAGATAACGGAGGGTTAGGGTTCCGTGACCTTATAGCTTTTAACAAAGCCATGCTTGGAAAGCAGGCTTGGAGATTATTACAACATCCTCAGACTTTATGGAGTCAACTTTTTAAAGGTTTGTATTTTCCTACGAAAGACCTCCTCTTGGCAACTACAGGAACTTGGTCATCCTGGGGATGGCAGAGTCTTCTATTGGGCAAAGATGCTATTCTTCCTCATCTCCGCTGGTCAATGGGTAATGGTCAAAATATCATAATAAGAGGCGATCGTTGGTTACCAATGGGAATTTTCTATGGGCCTAAGACTAATGAGGAACCATTACTGGTGGCAGATCTTATTGATCCGATCCACCGAATGGAACCAATCGTTGCTCCTCGGTATATTCGGAGAACGATTACGAAGAAGTCCTTACTATCCCAGTAAGACCTCTAGTCACTGAAGATCAAGTGGTTTGGACAGACACGAAAGATGGCTTCTATACAGTTAAAAGCAGCTACTACAACATACTTCAGACAGCAAGCAATCACAACAACAACAACAGAGCGTCAACATCCTATTAGAGTCCCAGATTTCTATGGCGAAGAATATGGGTAATGAAAACAGCACCAAAAATCAGAACATTCACTTGGGCCGCTTGTCAAAATGCACTTGCTACTAGAGCAAATTTATTTCATAGACACATAGTTTCGGATCCATGGTGCAATCTATGTCAGCAGAATACTCCTGAAACCATAGAGCATCTTTTTCTCTACTACTCTTGGACTCGAGCTGTATGGGCAAACCCTCAGATCAACATTCACAATTTGCCTCGCTCAATCCATCGGCTTGATACATGGTTATCAGAAAGAGCATCAACACCAAAAAAACTAACCTGGGCTAGAGATCACTGCAAATGTCCTCTAGCAAATTTGGCGGATGCGCAACAACTTCGTGTTTTGCAATCAAAAACCAAATCCACATCTTGTAGTTGAAGCGGCTGTAGCTCAGACTAGAGCATTCAACGTACCTGCTGTCACCCAATCGAGATCAGGGCTTGAAACCATGAATCCAGAGCAGCTGTGGCGACCTCCAGACTTGGGAACCCTAAAGTATAACATTGATGGCGCCTATCAATTGGGAAGCATAGAGGGATTGATGGCATGTATCTGCGGAGATTATCGAGGCAGGCTTACAGATTACTATTCAAGAACAGTTCGATCGAAATCAGCTCTTGAAACAAAGATCCAAGCACTTACCTTTACCCTTCACCATCTACTGCGGCAAGAACTCCAACATACTAAACTGGTGCTTGAATTTGACTGCCTTACTCTCATTGAAGCTGTGCGGGACGGCAGATCGCTGATGTGGGAGATTTGGCCTTTAGTCGCGGAGGCTGTCCTTCTGATTTCCCATTTCTCTGACCTAACGTTGAAGCACTGTTGGCGAGAGGCAAACCGGGTAGCCAACTGGGCCGCGAAGGCCCAGCGCACTGTTTTTCCGGCCCAAAACTGGTTCCTTCACCCTCCTGCTGTACTTCTTGATCTTCTATCTATGGACGCTTTAGCTTCAGGGTGTACGTTTCCGTTAATATAAATACGAGTGTTTATTTCGACCAAAAAAAAATCTTTTGCCTTGTAGTGTCCAATATTTCCTTCCCGTTGAAGAAGAAGACGTCCTTCACTGTACGGCATTTAAGGAACCCACTTCGTGATCGGTCAAACCAGTCAAGGCGTGAATGTTTTTCTTCTCCGACGGAATAAAGAAAATCTATGTTTTAATCGGATGAGGTCTCGTCTACGAGCTCAAACAGGGGACGTAATTTAACCGTTGACATAATAAATGAATTGTATGATTTTAATGACCTAATCAAAGATTTAAATTTTACAAATTAAGATATTGAGAAACAACCTATGGTTTATCAAAAAAGGAAATATATAGATGTAGCCACACCATCCGCCGGCCACCACCTCAGACCGAGCATTGCTGCCACAACCTTTAAAGATGACAAAATTTGCATCGGGAACCCCTCCTGTGTTGGAACCAGAAAAAATAACGGTAATTTTGAAAATTTGGAACTATGCACGAGTTGAAGAGATAAAATATATTTATAATACTTTTCTGGTGGCTTCTACAGAAAACCAGCACTCACCCTCTATCCTTTTCATATATTAGAACACCTAAGAAAACATCCCACACTTAACACACATATGAAGTCTTCGAGCACTCCTGACAACATTAAAATGGAACAACAGAAGTAAACTTTGCATTTGGAAATTGATATTGGATGATCGGGTACAGAAGGAAAATCTAGTACCTATACATTTCTACTTTTTCACTACAATCTGGACCCTAGCCCCATCATCCACGTCGAATTGCTTTCCCAAGCCCAGATGGTTCAACAGAAACCAGACAAGGGTCAGAAGTTCTCCGCCCTTGCTCGGTTGTTCTGCGCCGACATCGACCTTGCAGTGGTTCGCAGCATACGACAGTAACTCGACCCACACTCCTACCATTATCTTCCATTTATTTTGCTGGAGCTTTCCCAAGCATTTCGCCAGGGAACAGGCAACAAATAGCACGGACTTGCTCGCGTAACCTTTGACGTGAACTGCTTTAACCGGCGTGTCAACGGAGAGAATCTTATCGCATGTGCTTTCCAGATCCTTCAGCTCCTCTTTTTTCAAAAATCTCTTGGCTTCCGCACAGGTGTCTTGGAACATCAACCGCCAGTTGGACGAGAAGGCGGACATCATTTCTGGTTGCAAGGCCAGAAGGTAGAACGCGTAGTCTGAGAGCGCCTTGCATATATTTGGCTCGACGCTTTCCTTATCTGTCTTTTCTTCCCAGTAGCAGAGTGTGGTGGCTACGTGCCACAGTAGGACGCTTTCGATGTAGGGAACTTTGACAATGCTACTGTACAAGTCGCTGCTCGAATCTATGCCGGCGTCTGAAAGAGCCCAAGTACCTCGGTGAGAAGAAATCTTCGAAGCAGTTTGAACATCCCTGGCGACCAAGGATCTCCTTCTCAACTCACTGAAAATGAACTCCTTTAGTTTGTCATCCACCACAACCTTCTTCTTCAAAAAGCTCAGCCTAATCTTATCCAGAAGATCTCTCTGACGCACAAGTTCAGCAATCTTGTTAAGCAAATGGCTCTCTTTATACAGACAGAATCCTATTAAATTACATTGGGACACCTTTCCTGACCACCTCTTTCTTTCCTTCACCTTTTCCAAAATGGAATCGTACCATTTGCTTTCGATGGCGATGGCAGTTCGATCAGATAACAACAGTGTGATCAGGGAGATGACATCGAGGATAACTGCCCCAGAGAACAGGGAAAAGGTGATGATGACGTCCTTCTTGTCGAACTTATCCCTCTCAACTTTACAGAATAAGGCGAAGGCAGTCAAGATGGAGCAGTAGCTGATGAGGCGCCAGCTCCATCCCCATTTGTTTCGCAAAACAAATGTCTTGGTGTGGAGGATCTCATACAGGAAGCCGAGCTCCACTTCTACCAGCCGAAAAGCGTGTAGGGCCTTCTGGTTGAGAAAGAAGTCGCGGCTCTGCTGCCGCTCTTTGGCGGTGAAGACATAGCCGACCACGAGTCCCTTGAAGGCCTTAAACAATTCGTACCCAGTTTTGAGGACCGCTCTCGCTGATGATCCCTCATCGGTCGTGGCTGCATTCTCGTTGGGAGCACGAGGTAAGCAGTCCCTTCCGTGCCAATCGATCGTCACGAACTGTGTCGGCGTGCCACTCAGTTTGAAAGAATTGTAGATCTCCACAACATTCTCATATTCAGGTCCTGGATTTGGCTTCCGGCGCACCGAATCCCCGAATCTATTCAAGCTCGCTGCATGTAGAGCTCGTATTCGCTCGGCATACCTTATGATCCCTGCAAGTAACACGAGCAGAGTCGACACTAACAGCAGCTTGTCTTTTGGAAGCGACTTAAAGAAGACGTAAAGGGCGGCGAGCCCCTGCAGAACGAGAAAGCAAAGGCGCCTCAGCCACAGCTCGTTGTCCTGGAGAGAGAAGGAACTGATGGCGTCAGGGCCTCCCAGGTGGAGTAGAAGGAAAGGCGCCCACAAAGTCACGATATCGCAGTCCTCGGAGAGCCCGCAACCCTTGATTTGCTTGCTGGAAATCCTGCCCACCGTGGCAACGGCCACCCAGTCGGCAAGCAAGTAGACCGCCCAGATCATCAAGATCACAATCACGTTTCCGGTGCGTTTCCTCCGGGGCGTCAGCAGCGTCAGCACGAACTGGAGCAAGAGACTGAGCAGCATGAACGCCCGGATTTCCCATTTGTCCCACCTCGACTTCAACTTGTTCGAACCCAGCAGCCCCATGGTTGGACTTCAGTGCTTTGGCTCGCTCTTACTCGCCTCACTCATTTTTCTCCTCTTCCTTCGGCCTTATAACTCCTTTCCCCATGGTTAACTATTCATCGCTAATTAATACAGGCTCCCTTTTTTTCACAGCTTCCTCCTCCATTTGTTTTCTAGCATATGCAACATGAAAATTAGTATTAATTAACAAGATGCTGGTTAGTTGCTTGTGTCTAAAATTATATTTGTTATTTTATATAAATGTTGGCGATGACGTGAATTTTCGTAAGAGAAATAAATAATATCCAAAGAATTACAGAATTTTAGTGCCAACTCCGATCTGGTTGGCCGGATAAGTATACTATCAATACCATAAGTTGTCTACGGTACTCACTTTGGTGCCAAAAGTTAATGTTAGATCACTAGTGCCAAAAAGTTTGAAAAACGATCACTTTAGTGCCAACTCCGATCTAGTTGACCAGAAATCCGATGTGACACTTTTTTTTTTAATTTTTGAAGTTGATGTGGCTCACTAGAGAGTACAGTCAACATTTAAACAACAAAATGACACAATTTGGTGTCTCTCCCCCAATTCAAAACTCTAAATCTCCAAATTGAGAGAGAGAGAAGATAAGCCAATGACAATGGGCCAGTCGCCATCCTCAACGGCCCCCGCGCTTAGCGGCCGCGGCTCCGACCCCGACCCCGACGACGGCCACTCAACGGCCAAGTCGAAGGTCGCGATCTGGCCGATGCTCAAGGAGGCTGCCGACGAGTGCGCCGCCCCCGATCTCTCCCTCTCCATCTCTGATCTCCTCGACGAGTGCCTGGCTTGTGTCTTCCAATACCTAGGCTCCAGTGACCCAGGCCGATGCTCCCTCGTGTGCCGTCACTGGCTCACAATCGAAGGCCGTAGCTGCCGGAGGCTCGCCCTCCACGCCCACTCGAAGCCACTTGACGCGGTCCCGGCTCGAAGAATTTGAGGACGTTGAAACTAGTGAAATGTTACCGAGATTGGGACAATGTGCTACTACAACGAGGTTGAGCGACGGAGGCCGAGCGACGGCGGCCGAGCGATGGCGGCCGGCGTTGGGCAAGGATCGGACAAAAAACCCTAATTTCAATCCCCAAATTTAAATAAAAATAAAAAATAAAATAACCCAAATAAGTTGTGCGACGTCGTTTTCTCAAGGCCATCCACTTAGGATGGTAAAACGACATCGTTTTCTTAAGGAGGATGGAAAAAGACGTCGTTTAAAGGCATTGTCGAATTTTATTTTTTTTAAATATAAAAGTCACATAATCATTTTGGCTGGATACTTCTCTCTTTACTTGAGCAAAGATATTTGCATGAGTAAATTGGTGAAATAGGCCTATAAATAGGGAGGTGGTCGACCATTTTGAGTAGTAGACCAACAAGTTCAGCTCCTTCCCCTTTTTCCTTTGTACTATAACTAAATAATAAAACCTTTCCTTCTGCTCTCTGTGCTCCCTTTCCGCCACTCTATTATACAAACTCTTGTTGTTTCTTTGCTCCATCCTTTCTTACCCACAATGTTTTTTGTTCTTTTGCTCCCTTGAAATATTTCACACACAAAACACTCACAAGCACACACATCAAACACTTGCTTCCGCAAATACCAATAGAAAATCAAGTAAACCCAGCATACTTGGATCCATGCAACCACCGCTGCCGCCACCACTGCTGCCGCCGCCCACCATGTTCATCTTCCCTCTCTAAACCAAGCGATAGAGAGAGAGAGAGAGAGAGAGAGATGCAGCGGCCAACCGTGTTATACCCTGGTCACCCTCACCGTCTTACTGTCCTCGAAGATATGCCCGGTGACTCTCCTCCTCCCTGTAAGGAGTGTGGCCGTCCCTGCAACTCGGCGCCGGTCTTTCAGTGTGCCCAGTGTGAGTTTAACCTCCATCTCCTTTGCGGCCCCTTGCCAACAAGGATCCTCCTGCCCAAATTGCATGATGAATACCTCAGCCTCGCCGATTCGTATGCCGAGGATGACTCTGGCGAGTACCACTGCGACCTCTGCGAGGAAAAAAGAGATCCGAGGGAGTGCGTTTACCACTTGGAAGAATACTATTTCGTGCACCTAGAGTGCGCGATGCGCGAGGTACGCCTGGTTCTTTCAAAGCTCTGCATCCTTGCCCAGTTCATCTCCCCAATCATGTTTGAGTTTTCATCCGACAAAAGAAAAACAGTCCCTTTTCCTCAGCGAATTTCCTTCTACTGGAGATGCTTACAAATAAACCATAGCCACAAATAAGTAAACATCAACTCGTTTTGAGTGATAGCTCGTCTGCCCTGGTAATAGATAGTGGTAACCCCGTTTTGCAAGGATGGGATGACGATGGTCTGTTCCTTTCCTTTCATCAGTTATGCTGGTTATTGACATTTCCTCTCTATTTCTTTTGGTATTTTGCCTCCAAAGTAGCATTATTTGCTCCAATTGTGATCGGATCGCTGGCAAAGATGACATTGTGGTGCATCCAAATCTGTTGGATTCCCTCTCCTTAAGAGTGGCGAGGAGGAAGTTAGATTACCTCTCCATGCTTTTGATTTACCTTGTAAGAGTCATTGAATTTATCTCGCCAGTAAATAATGCCGAACAAACTGATGATTCTTTAATAGGTATTGAGCTCACTTAAGGGAGAGAGAGGGGATGTGGAGTTGAGGACCTTGGGCAAACTTATTCCCGGCTGGGTTGTTGGCGAAGGGCCGATCTCTAAAACCGCTGCTCAGTGGGAAAAGCAGATCACGGAATCTACTCAGACTTTGAAGAAGATATACGAATCCTTGTCTAAGAAGGAGATGCGGGAATTCGAGAATCTGTCAATACCTCCTGCAGATGCTTCATCAGACTGCCCGACAATGATCGCCTACACAGGGGAAACCTTAGAACAGCTCTTAAAGAGGCTTAAAGCTGTTCCAGTACCGTGGGAGAAATTGATCGAGTTCTATAACATGGATGTCAAGGTCGTCGATGTTGAAGGGCACCAGATCACTTGGGATTTCGCCTGCATCATGAAGAGATTGATAGACAAGCATGAGGAATTGGTTGCAAAATCCAGCTTGAGTCCTAAGGTGAAGACGTTCGTGTTCGTCTTGCTGTGTGAACTCGTGTACAGCATGTGCAGGACTAACATTGAGGACATCACCGAACAGATGCTTATGAGCTGGTGGAGCCGCTTGAAGGTTGTGCAGCGTGCCAATTTCCATGTGCAGTTTGTGACCGATCAACTAACCAGAGTAGTGATTGCCTACTTTGGTGTTGCAGCGAAGAAATTCAATGAAGACATCATGGCTTCTTTGGATAAAAACATTGACACACTCTCAAAGGAGCGTAACGAGCTCAAGGAGAGACGTGAGCAACATCAGAAAATCGTAGAATCCGCATCGACTACCGTAACAAGGTGCTTAGCTGAGGCTTCAGCTTTATCGTGGAAAACAGTAGGCGCTAATCTACTTTAAAGAATTTGGTGTTACACTTGGCTACTTTCCGCGTGAGTGGTCGGGGACCACGCTGACATGGCGCTCCCGGACCACCCAATATTCGGTTTCTCTCTTCTAAAGAGAAGTGGACGATTTTCGTTCCTCTCCGGCAACTACCAACCCCATTTCTCAAGAAAATATTGGGTGATCCGGGAGTGCCATGTCAGCGTGGGAAGAAGGCAGAAGAATCAAGTGGGCCCATGCTTCCACGTGGTACCACGTGAGTGGTTGGGAACCACGCTGACATGGCGCTCCCGGACCACCCAATATTTTCTCCTAGGAGAGGAGAAAGAAGGCTAGGGATCGGAGGGAAGGAAGAGAGAGGGGAAGAAGGCAGAAGAATCAACTGGGTTGGAGGGAAGGAAGAGAGAGGGGAAGAAGACAGAAGAATCAAGTGGGCCCATGCTTCCACGTGGTGCCGTGTGAGTGGTCGAAGACCACGCTGACATGGCGCTCCCGGACCACCCAATATTTTCTCCTATGTATCATCCTTCGTGTCTTCTGGTTTTCCAGCTTACCACTTCGAATATGGTGAATATTGTAACTTCTGTTTCTCCAGTTTATGTCGCACTTTTGCGACCACATCACGTGATCTGATCTTCTCTTTATATAAAAAATAGTGCATAGATAAGTAGTGTACGCAATCACTTCTATTAGACCACTCCCGGACAACTTGGGGAACACATTGTTTTGCAGGTAAGTGCACACGCTAGTGCGCATTCAGACAGTGTCTTTGAAACAGATCAAAAAAGCAGGAACTGAATACAGTTCAACCATTCACGGTTGATTTATGTTCAATCTATGGAAACTCGTGAATTCAAAGAGAACGATTGCAGAAGCCGCGTAACTCAGCTATTCTGGGTCTGAATGTTACATACTCTGAAACCATTGATTGCTCATGGTTTAAGATCCGCATAACATCGGTCAATCCCGCTTGAATGATGTCCACTTCTTTGGTTGCAAACTGAAAATCAATGCGGGTGAGCTCCTGAATATTGCATATCATCGATGGTACACAATTTAGAGTTCCCATGCCATTAACAGAGAAGAGAAGGTAAGGACGAAACCGACATAAGAACGCTAAAAAAGAACTGCCTACCTCTTTCCAGTGACGGGCGACAATGCTTGCATGTATATTTTCGAGCACACTTCCAACAATTTGAAGTTCAACATCGGTTAGATTAGTAAAGGCTGCTCACGCCATGGGAGTGACGGGAAATTCACTGAAGCGCCACCAGCAAGGGCTGAACGGAGGGTTGTTAGCGACTAGTGTTTTTAACTTCAGGAGCTTGATATTTTTGCAAGTTTGAGTAGGATAGGAAACTTGCTACCATTCTTTGGTGTAGATTTATATTTATATTTATATTTTTTTATCCCATTATGTCATTTATTTATCAAATAGAAGGTGTTGTATTATATATCTTCTCCAATGATCCTTTTGTAATGACCCGGGCCCCACTGTGTGATATTGTCGGCTTTGGACACTGAGTCCTCACGGCTTTAAAACGCGTCACATAAGTTAGAGGGGTCCAAGCCATTATAAACTGGCCCAAGACTCTCTCCCTCTCCCTAGGCGATGTGGGATAGGGACCCCTTCCGCACGTCCGGGGACTGAGGCGTGGACACACCACCATCCCTCCTCCCCGCGCACCGCCGCTCGGGCCGTCACACCTTTAACTTCATATATTAATGAAATGTGCACTGTCATGCCATAGATACCTCTTAAAGTAATTATTTTCTTGAATAAACTATTTGCTTTATTTAGTAATTTATTATAAATTTGTTAATATTCATATTACAAATATGTGCCAATCATGAAAACTAATTGCCAGACTTATTTTTATATAGATATCCCAAAATAAAAATCTATATAAACATTTATCACCAAAATATGCGCAATTTCATCTAGTCATACATAGATATTGCCAAATGCGATCTAGATATTTAATATTTGTAAAAAAAGTGTTGCTAAAATATGTGCGATAATCTCTATATATTGGCTATAATATTCACCATATAACATGTTAAACATTTTATTTTTCTTTAACTTCTTTCTTCCTTTCTTTATAACTTAGATGCATGCACGCCTAATTTACATTTAACTTTTCTATATAATATATATTTTTTATTATGACTTCAATATTGGAAAGCCTTATTTTACAGAAAAAAAGGGCTTTATCTTTACATAGATATACAAAATGGAATCCATATTTACGTAAAGAAATATATTGAAAATTTTATTACCAAAATCTGTGCATTTATAGAACATTTTATCACGGAATATAACCTTTTCTATCTATTATATATACACATTGTAAAAGTCAATCCATATGCACCTGAACGGTATATGCACAAAAATTTAAAGTAGAATTCAATTCATATGTTGTTATATGTGTATAAAAATTAGAGATTGGGTAAAGTGGCGAAAAAGGAAAAAGCAAATCACTAGAGACATTTCCCGTGTGAACGTGACACGTGGCATTATGATCGACGATAAAATTCTTGCCTCATTTCAGTGGGAGCAATACTCAATAAAATTTCCATTCCCAAGGAACACAGCCGAAGAAAACCCTGTAATTGTCATACGGATAGCACCAAAGTGCGCATACCCCTGCTGGATCCAATGGCGTCAGAGATCCGGAAAAACTTCTGGTTGCCGTTCCCGGCACGCTTACAGAGAAACTTGACGCGACGCGTCCGGGAAACCCAAAAGCCAGCCAAAAACGAAGTCGACTACGTCGAACCGACAGACGAGTCGGTCGATCCGTCTGAGGTTATCGGGCGTGAAGTTGAAGCGTCATTCCTCGTCCAGGACTTACTTGGTAATAGCGGAAGCAATTACAATCAATTCAAGGCACTTGGGATCGTGGGAACCGCGGGTAGTGGGAAAACTTCCATCTGTCAAAAGATGTTCAACAGCCCACAAGCGCAAGAGCACTTTCTTCCTCGGATCTGGGTTTGCATGACAAGATCCCCCAGCGGTGACGCAGACCCAAAGGTCACTGTCACAAAGAGGATGCTGACTTGCTTAGGAGAAGACGAGGAGATCATCGAGGAGAAACGCGAGAAAGATGGAATTTCGGGGTTGGTCTCTCTTCTGCATCGGCAGCTAGTGGGGAAGAGGTTCCTGATCGTGCTGGACGGTGCTTGCGATACGGATGAATGGTTTAATTTGGGCTCCGGTAAGAATAATTATTACTTAGACTCAGTTGATGATCATTTCGCCAATGATCTGAACAATCAGAAATGGAGCACTCAATTGAGTTTTTACCACCATATTTATCTCAGATTACTCGATCCAGCGCAAACCAGATGAAGGGAAGAATTTCACCTGGGTTCCCTCCACTGATTGGAGTCAAAGCCTGGCTTTTGGGCTACCAAAAGGATATGGAGGAGCTGTGATCGTTAATGGCAGGAGCGACAAAGTGGTGGATGTGATGGTCGGTAAGGAAAATCTGCACCATCTTCTTCCTCTGAGGGGCGAAGATTGCTGGGCCATATTCAAAAAAGCAACTGTTGTTGATCCTGAAGGCGATCCTCAGGTAGGGAGAAGAGCATAACTTTTTCCAGAACCTGTTTGCTTTCATAAAGTTAGTTTTAGTTCCCTTTGCCAGAAAGTGTTCTATATATTTTGAGAACATGTTCTGCGATTGAACACGAAAACATCTTTTAGTAATGAAAATAGTAAAAAAAAAAAAAAAAAAAGATGATGGCAGCTTCGTCAAAATGATTAAAGAGACTCCTTTTAAAATCTCAAAACTTATCCGCCTTCATTTCGAGTAAAACCAAATGATATAATCTCTGATTCGATTTTACTTTATAATATTAGTCGCTTGGAAGCTAATGTTACCAAGCATGTCTGCAGACTATTTTTATGTTCAAATGATGACTGAAATACGTTTGCAAACGATCGGATTAGATCTTCTTTGTATGGTCCTCACTACCTCATTGTTTTCCAATTGATGAATGAGATTAGTTCTCGAGGATTTAAAGCATCCAAACCTGGAGTAGTCAGTATCTGTTAAGAGAAAGTGTCTTGTGTTACACTACGCTCAGTATTAAGTGACAAATTTTTCTAAATTCAAGTACAAATGTCGATAATCTTCATTTGACATTCTACAGTAAGATAATAACGGGAAATATGATAACTTACTTATGAAATTGATTTAAAGAGTGGTATCACTGTGCAATAATTGTGTAGATTGGTCTGTCTGTTTAAAGTATTACCTTTATCTAAGTGCGGTTGACATGTTATATAACAAAACAAACAGATCAATATGATCGTCGTATGGAATACTTTCTGATTCTTTAGGTAGAAGAACTTCGGAGATCTGTCGTGCAGGGAGCTGGTGGGCACCCACTTATGGCAAAACTTATGGGCCAGCATTACAAACGGAACGAAGATACTGCAGAACAGGCGGCTGATAATCCCAATGTTTCCACCGGCGAAGAATCTGCGATCCAGCAAGCTAACAGTAGCGATGTATCTTCCATAGCCCATGTAGGGCTAGAAGCATCCCAAGTTACTGCAGCGCAACCAGTCAATAGTAGCAATGATGCGCAACTGGTCAAAAGTAGCAATGTTTCTTCCATAGCACAAGTAACTGAGCCAGAAGCGTCCCAAGTTACCGTACCGCAACCGGTCAACAGTAGCAATGGTTCTTCCGTAGCCCAAGTAACTGAGCCAGAAGCAACCCAAGTTACTGTACCGCAAGCGGTCGATACTAACAATGGTTCGCAACCGGTCAATAGTAGCAATGGTTCTTTCATAGCCCAAGTAACTGAACCAGAAGCGTCCCAAGTTACGACACCGCAACTGGTCAATAGTAGCAATGGTTCTTCCATAGCCCAAGTAACTGGGCCAGAATCGGCCCAAGTTACTGCACCACCGCCGGCTGATGGTAGCAATGGTTCTTCCATAGCCCAAGTAACTGGGCCAGAAGCGTCCCAAGTTACCACACCGCAAACGGTCAATAGCAGCAATGGTTCTTCGATAGCCCAAGCAACTGGACCAGAATCGGCCCAAGTTACCGCACCACCATCAGCCGATAGTAGCAATCGTTCTTCCATAGCCCAAGTAACTGGCCAGAATCAGCCTAGGGTTACAGCACCGCAACCGGTCAATAGTAGCAAAGGTTCTTCGATTGACGAATTTATCGGGCCCGACAAACCGGAATTATCGCACCGCGGGCAGTCGATAGTACGGGTGTAAAAAGAGCCAGCCAAACCGAGCCAAGAGTTTGGGGTCTTTCTAGGTGAAGTTTTCTTTCGGTTTGGGTAGAAGTAAAAATGGGCTTCTTACGGTTTCGGGCCGGGGTGGTTGCTAATTATTTATATTTGTTTTTCTTTCCTTTATTGCTTGATAGCTTAAAGCAATTTATTTTCCGTCCACTCTTTAGTGTAAGTATCAGTAATTTATCAAAAAGTACCAACTTCACTTTCTTCTAAAAGGTGTACGTAATGCACTTATTTGTTAACAACTTCTTTACTTTATCTAGATAAGAGACCTTTAAGGCAATTTAAATGACCCAAAGCCATTATAGTGTCCAGATAATCCTTGTATTTTTTCCTCTCACAATATTTACCTTGCAGTACTATCATTTGCTATTGCTATGCAAGTGTTCGCCTTTAGCTTTTCTGCCGTGCATACTTCCACCCTGTCTATTGGATCATTAGGGATTAGACAACTAAACAGTAGCGAAAATAACGAATGTTTGGGTTGGTGATCTCTTGCTGGTAGTTAATTAAGTGGGTATAGAATACGGTTTGGTTTAGAATACATATAATTAATTTGTTAGCCCAAGCACAACTATTTTGCATAGAACCATGTGACAGAGTTTATATAACGTCTTACATAACGAAGGGCATCTGAGAATATGCTAGTCTTGCTCGTGTGGCTAACCACAAGCAAAAGAGCCATTGCTTGGTCTTGATCAAGTCAAGATGTACATTATTGGGCAAGGATGGAATTTTCCTTTTCCCCTTTCAACCATAAGTCCATAAAGTTCTTTTGAAAAAGTAAGAGACAATGACACAAATGATTTTTGAACTTTCGTCAAATGTACAATATAGTCTATCAACTTTCAATTTGTTTAATGTGATCCCTGAATTTTAATCCAATGTGTAATGTAATCTCTAAATTTTTTGTATACATTCAACTTAGTCCCTAAATTATATAAAAGTATTCAATATTGTCATTTCATTAATTCAAGTTCAGACAACATTGAACATAATTATATTGTTCAAAGACTAAATTGAATATATATTAAAAGTGCAGGGATCGTATTATACAAAATGAAAGTTTATAGACCATATTACATATTAAGTTATAGTTCAAGGATCGCATTAAAGGAATTAAAAATTAAGGGGCCACACTACACAATGAACTAAAGTTCATGGGCTATCTCTGTCATTTTACCAAAAGATAAATATGGTCGTCATATCAAGATTCTTCGAACAAAATATACAAATCTTCTTTTTAAGTTCTTTCTTAAGTCTTTAAGAATTGTTCATCAAACCTCTTGTTTTGGCACCCCTCAACTAAATGGGGTAGCCGAACGAAAAAATTATCACCTGCTTGAATTGACAAGAGCTCTATTATTTCATGGTAACTTTCCCAAGATATTATGGTTATATATGGTGCTCACTAGTTGTTACTTGATTAATCATCTCCCCAGTAAGATCTTATGCTACAAGTCTCCAATGGAGGTGCTTATTGGGCAACCTCTTAATATTTTACATCTTCAAATATTGTAGTGTTTGTTTTGTTCACTCTCTTGGGGGAAAACTTGAACCCATGCTCGCAAATGTGTTTTTACCAGTTACTCCTCTATCAACAAGGGGTATAGATGTTTCGATCCATCTACTAAGAAGGTTTTTGTCTCCCGTGATGTTGTCTTTGATAAGACTCACATATGTTTTTCAGCGAGAATCACCTTCGGGGGGAGAATAGTGGTAGTGACTTAGACCATAATGGGTTTGATATTGAAATTGCTCCCATTCTGATTATGACTGATCACATCATTGATCCTGCTCTTGATTCAAAGCAAGTGGATGAAATTGTTAAGATGGAAGAGCCATCACAACTTGTTGCTCCTGCTCCTATTCATAGGACCACTTGGATTTCATGGTGATCTACCAAACGTCCACTTAATGCTTTTGCCCGATTTCCTATATAGGATTATATTGAGTGCCAGACATCTGGAGTGCCAAAACTTGACACGGATGGACATTTAAGTGCCAAAAGTTTGGAAAGTGACACTTAAGTGCCAAAAAGTGGAGCAAAATGAATCAGTTAAATGCCAACGACGAGAAAATCTGACCAAATTGCATACGTGGCATTTTCCAACGACATGCTTTACCGACGTGGCAAATATTTTTTTTTATAAAAAAAAAAGGCACACGTGAATGAGGAAAATAACGTTGCCCCATTCACGCTAGCTCGGCCAAACTAAATGATGTCATTTTTCCTAAGTGCTTAACGACATCGTTTAGCTTAATTTGGGTTTAACCAGATTTGGCCATCACCACTCCTCTCTGTTCATGCTCGCGTTCACACCAAATCTGACGTCCTCTCCATCACCATTCATAGGTCGCCGTTCACACTCACTGAGGTGATCATCGCTCGTCATTGTCGCTCACCGTCATCGCTCGCTTGGGTTTGTTCTCTTCTTCCTCTCCCCTATTGTGAAATTAGGGCTCTAACTCGTCTATTAAGACTCCAACCTGAAATTTGGGCCTCGGCTGGGAAATGTAAGACTTGGATTGTATTTTGATGTGAGATTTAGGGCTCAAATGTGGTGTTAGAACCTTATTCGGGGTTCGAATTGGCAATTTAGGGTTCAACCTCAAAATGGAGGGCTCGACGGGGGGAAAATTAGGGGTCCTATGCTACTGTGATGTATGATTTAGAGCTCGGATGTGGTATTGTGATGTATGAGAGTAATTTTTAGGGGTCATATGTGAAATGTGATGTGCGATGGTAATTGTTAGGGTTCGAAGTAGTTGTCGTGGGGACCTCTGGACATTTTTTTTTAAAAAATTGAAGTGTTGAAATGGGTGTTATGAGGAGCCATGCTTATCTTGGGGACCTCTTTTTGTTGGTCAATATCTTAAGGGAATGATACATAATCAAAGTAGTTATTGTATGGGGACCTCTATTTGTCTTGAGGGCATCTTTCCAGTAAATCTCGTCTGACTTGTGCATCTCTTCTCTCTTTCTTCTTTTCTTTAAGAAAGTTTATGAGAGTGTACGGAGCTCCATATACAATTGTTTGTTGTCCTTTGTGGATGTGGTCTCAAAAATTAATTGTATTTTTTTTCTCATTGGTTGCATAAATGGCTTATGATAATGACTATATTGCTGTCATTGTTTGCTATAGTGGAGATTTTGTGGTTGGGGAGGATAAGTGGGAGTATGAGGGAGGAAATTAGGGCACTATCTTTGTAGATATAAATAAGGCATCTTATATTGGATTTGTTAGGGATATAGTGACATATTTGCCTTGTAAAGTACAAAAGTTGTTGTATTGTGTTCCTGGGAAAGGTTTGAGAGATGATTTGGGAAATTTAGAAGATGATAATGGTTTTAGAGATGTCCTATATCATTATCTTCATGGCGAAGAGGCGAAAATATACATTGAATACAATAGTGATAGTGAAGACAAAGATGATGACAAATATAACACCCAAGTAGGAAAATGAGGAGATGGTATTCAAGCTAGTACTGAGGTTAAGGAAGAAGGAGGGCATGATAGACAAGATGGGGAGGAGAGGGGCGCAAATGCTATTAACCAGAGTGATAACGTAGGTAATGTCACAATCACTGAATTAAATTGGGAAGTAACTAAATCCAATGATGGTGATGATGATGATGAAGGGTTGCCTACTGAAAATTTCTAAAGTGATGACGACGACGAGGAGCTTACACAGTTAAGGAAAAAACAAATGGACATTTTGTCAGATAGATTTGCAGCTTTGCATGTAGCTGATGAAGTTCCAAATAAAGACGAAGGCCTTGCAAATGCTAGTGTTGCTGGCCAGGAGACGGATTATTAAGAAAGTGTTGAGAATGCTACTTCCCAGGACGAGCTTGAAAAAGATCAAGGAGCTGTGTGTAGAATGAAAAGTAAGTTTCATTCCTATGATCCATCTATTACCTCTCCTACTTTGTCAGTAGGTATAAAATTCCATGATACGAAACAATTTAGGGAAGCTATACTGAAGAACTCCATTGCTGCACAAAGAAATATTGACTTCATTAGAAACACTAAGAACTTTGTAAAAGCTAGGTGTTCGCAGCAAAATTGTCCATGGAAGATCTATGACGCATTTGTTAGGAGGAGTGGGTCTTTCCAGATTAGAGCCTAGCAAGAGGAACATACTTGTTTCATTAATTTTCAAAACAAAAGTAACAAGTGCATGGTTGTCCAAGCACTTCTTCGATCTGATCAAGCTGATGCCCAAGATGAAAAGTACTGACTTTAGGATGCTAGTGAATGAGCATACAGGCATCGATGTATCCAGGAATCAGTGCAAAAAATCGAAGCAAAAAATGATGAGGATACTTATTGGTTAGTATGACAAGGAATATAGGCAGGTGTGGGATTATGCTTGGGAGTGTAGGTTGCAAAACCCTTCAAGTAGAATGTATGTAGAGATGGTGAAGAAACCGCTTCTTGATAGTAAGACCAAGTTCGATAAGTTTTATGTGTGCTTCAATGCATGCAGATGGGGATCTTTAGCTGGTTGTAGATGGATTATAGGATTGGACGACTGTTTCTTGAAGGGCTTGTGTAAGGAAGAATTGTTAGTCGTGATTGGAAAAAATATGGATAACCAAATGTTTCCACTAGCTTGGGCTGTTGTAAGGATTGAGAACAATGACAATTGGTCCTAGTTCTTGAAAAATCTAATGGCTGACTTAGAGATAATAAACGGGGAAGGGTGTGCGTTCATGAGCGACCAATAAAAGTTAATGCTTGCTTTTTGAAAAATCTAGTCAATTGTTTGATTTATGATATTAACATGTTATTTGCTTACATTTCTTGCTTTGAATTATTGCAGGGACTGGTTTTGGCAATAGTTGGGTTGTTGCCCCATGCCGAATATTGAATGTGTGCATGGCACATATATAGAAATTGGGCAAAGACCTACAAATGGGATAAGCTTCAGTCGCAATTTTAGCGGTTAGCAAAGAGCACGGACATGGCTAACTTTAAGATAGTCAAAGAAGGACTGCTTCAGTTGATAAAACAATGTTATGCTACACTATTCCAAACAGAACCGAAGCATTGGTGCAAGGCATTCTTCAATGAGGAATTCTAGTGAGATAACATCAACAACAACATATGTGAAGCATTTAATGGGAAGATAATAGATGTCAAATGCAAACCAATCATCTTAATACTTGAAGATATAGGAGTTATGGTCATGACTCGGCTGCACAAACAAAGAGATGAGGCTGCAAAGTGGACTAGACAATGTGGTCCTAGGATTGCCAAGAAATTGGATGAGAACTTGGTTGCAAATAGATATTGTCATCCCATTTGGAATGGGGATGACAGATATGAGATAATGAAGGTTTCTGATAAGTATGTTGTCCATCTAGATACGAGGAAGTGTTCATGTAAAGCATGGCAACTAAGTTGAATTCCTTGTGCACATGTCATATGTTACATCCAATTGAAGGGCCACAATGCAGAGGATTACATTGATGATTGGTACAAAAAATCGAAATACCTTGCTTCATACCAGTTCATGATGTAGCCAATCAGAAGTAGCAAGTTCTGGGAGCCGATGGATCGTGAAGCACCTCAACCTTTGCCACTAAAGAAGAAAATGGGAAGACCAAAATAAAGATGAAGAATAGTGAAGGAAGAGGTCTCGGGTCAACGATGAATGAGTAGGACATGTGCAAAGATGACATGCTCTTATTGCCGCGTAGCAGGGCACAATACTAAAGGTTATCAGTTGAAAAAGCAACAAGAACGATTGAAGCCAGCTGAAGGGCCTAATGAATGGATAGTTGGAGAAAGGCAAACAGAAAGGCCAAGTGAGTTGACTGTTCTTCAGTCGACAACTAAAACTCCAGTAAGTCATGAAATTTGTGTTTATGTTGCTTTGTGGTTTATCATAAATATTTACATAATATCCTATTTGGCTTTGTATAATGTCTTTATCAAGTCACAAGAAAAACCCCCAATAAGTCATGAAATTGAAGGGCCTATTTGAAGAAGGCAAGGTATAAGATGGCTAACTAAAGGATTGGCTCAAGCAGCTAAACGGCCAGTTCAGTTGACTGTTCTTTAGCAGAAAAGGAAATACCCAATAAATTCAACAATTTGTATTCAGTTTTCCTTTATGTTATGATATGGCCCGATGTTATATTTACAGTGTCTTTTGCCTCTTTCTCAGATTCGAACTATGCAAGTTGGAGCTCAACAGTCAACTGAAGGGCCATTACAAGAGCCATTACAACGGTCACCACAAGGGCTACTAGAAGAATCACTACAAGGGTCACCACAAGTACCACTAGAAAAGCTAATAGAAGGTGTCACTGAAGCTGAAAAGCTACATAGAAGGACAACTAGAAGAAGACCAAGTGAAAGGGCAGTTACAAAGGCCATCTATAAGACGCACAACTGAAGAATTGGTCGAAAAAGCCTCAACTGTAGCTAAAGAGCCAAAAGAAGAGCCCAAGAAATCACAAATGAGAAGAAGGGTTAACAAATCACAAGTTCCTAAAAGCGACGCCCCTCTTCAAACAAGAGGGGTACTTAGGAAAATGTTAAGACAATATGATTATGACCTTTATACAAATGAGCGTATGGGAACAGTCGTTCTGAATATAAGTTTTATTGGCTGCATTTAATTTAATTTATGCTGTAGACTTTTGCTGAAAATTTAATTGTCTTTTTATAGTTTGGGAGAAGTTCAGAGATTCTTATTTCTCAAGGCCCAACTCAAGAATCAACGGCTCCGCCAACAAAGAAAAAAAATCAGCTACGCCAATAAGAAAAAAGAGCAAAAACTCAATAGTAAGTCCATCTAAATCAATTCAGCCTAAGATAGTTGCAGCTCCTTCTTAATCAATTCAACTTGGGACATTTGCAGCTCCATCTGAATCAGTGCATATTGAGAAGGTTGAAGAAGAAGTTGCACATCCAGTTAGAAAGAGTGCAAGAATTATGAATCAAGTGAAAAGCCCATAAAAAAAAAAAAGCACGAACATGGAGCGTTATGCATATTGATTGATGAGATGGGACGTGATAGGATTTGTGGAGCTTAGGAGTCAGTTTTGTAAACGTTTATAATAGTTTTTTTTTTTTTAGTTTGTCATTGATTTTGTGAGACTTAATTTCAATATCAATGAAATAATCTTATTGCTTGTTAAATTCTTTTGCTTTTTGTAAGATGTGGATTCTGCTTTTACTTGCTGCTGTTAGTGTTGGGTCTGTGGTGGTAGCTGGAGTATTGGTGTGGCTGGTGGTGGTGGATGGTAATGATTGGTGGTAGTGGGTTTATTGTGGGGGTTTGATTGAGGGCTCATGCTGCATCTAGTTCAAGTCTGCAGTGTGCACATCTTGCACCAGGTGGTGTTGGTGCAAGGCTCAACTTGCACCAACACCTTCTGCAGCAGACCCATCACCAGCATAGTGGTTACTGGATGATAGCTGGGTGCTGGTGTGGTAACTAGGGTGCTAGTGTGACTGGTGGTGGTGGCGGCTGGTGATGCCTGATGGTTGTGGGTTTGTGGTGGGGGTTGGGGGCTTATGCTGCATCTAGTGCAAGTGTGCAATGTGCACATTTTACACTAAGTGTACTGATGCAAGCTAGAGTAAGGCTCAGCTTGCACCAATACCTTGTGCAGCAACACCACTGGCACGGTGATGGCTAGAGTGCATAGTATGGCTAGTGGTGGTGGCTGGCGCAATTTTTAAAGAAAACCTACAAAAATTGACACTTAACTGATCACATTCTAAAAACTTGGCACTTAAATGTTCACTTTTAACTACGAGTGATATTTAAGTGATCACTCTAATAATAACTTAACACTTAAGTGATCATTTTTTTGCATCACAACTAGCACTTAAGTGATTACTAAATACAACTTATGGTATTTGGATAATTACTAGTGTTTGTCTTGTGTATATGCTGGTTTGCAGCAAAATAAAGAAGGTGATGATAGTTCAACTTATGACAACTCCATTCAATTCCAATGTTTACTACTGGTTTATGTTTATATTTAGTTCAAGTAAAAGAGCCACCACAACACATTGACCCAATGTACATCCATCATTGCTAGTTTATATTAAAAAACAAGCAAAAACATAGTACAAGCAGCACCTAATTCACTCATTCCCTTTCCTTGACCTCCTCACAAATACAAGAAGTAACCCACAATACATATGACAGCACAAATAACAACAAAGCCACAATGATCTTGTGGAACAATACAAACTTCTTCTCATCTTCCAAAAAGAAAAAAAAGCCCACATTTAATAAAAAACAATTACATTTGTCCACTCATTTTTAACAATGGCAGTCGGAAAAACTTTTTCTTATTTTCAAGTGCTTTACATTTCATCATAAAGTAGGATAGATAACAAAACAACACCATAATAAAGTCTTGGCAACACTTTCGTTCAATTTTCATAATTGAAACTTCATTCTTAAAAAATTTAGCTAAAGACGCTTGAGCTTACATTGAGTCAACATCGTTCAAGTTGTCTACGAGTATAGATGGAGATTGATGTCATTCATCAAGTAGATCCAATATCACTTCTGTGGCTCGGTAAGAGAATTTCGCATCGACCTATTTGAAGTATTTGCGCTTCAACCCTTCTTTATATCAGGCGTATCCATAAAATCTTCTCATAGGATTCATTCAAGTTCACGATATTCTTCTTGCACTCGGTAACCCGCAAAAACAAAAATTCTGGCCTTCTCCTTCACTTCAGTGAGAGGAATTTGAGGCGTTGTTGAGAGTCCTACTCTCCATTTCCAATATTCGACGATGGAATTTTGGGCAAATCAAAATTAGGGCTCGGGATTAGGATTCGAGCACTTCAATAGGGATTTTGGCCGATTTAGGGTTTTAGGTTTGGGGCAATTTGGGTGAGATGTCGTTTTGGCAAATTCAGGGCTTTTATTTTGGCCAACTAATGCTTCTGCTCATTTTTCTATGTAGGATTATATTTGCCACGATAAAGTTGTACTTGCCTTCCATGTTTTTTTGTCGGCCATTGATGTTAAAAAAGAACCTAATGTTTTTCTCATTAATTCTCAAGTGTGATTTTTTCAAGTAAATTTTGACTAAGAAGTGACTTTTTTAAAAAGAAACTCAAGTTCAACATGAACAATCTTCGATTTACATGGCAAAAAAAGGGCTAAAACAACATCGTTTGTCTCTTTTGTACCTTCAAGTTAACTTGAAAATAAAACCCTTATTCTTGAGTCTTCTCTTGGAAGCTTGACTTGAGAAGAAGAAGATTGAGGAACCATGGCTCAACCACCGGAGAAGAAGAGAGAAATGCAGAATTCAGTTATTAGTTTAGAGTTTGAAGAAGACAACTAATTAAATCACAAATTTACTTTCTCTTCTCCTTCATCTTCTTCATCCAAAGAAACCCAGTTGCAACAACCAATTTATTCAGGTAAATATGTTGTTCCCTCTTCTTCGCAGCTCTCGTTCATCCAATCGTTGACGGAAATATGCTTAATTTGATGATGTTCATTCAGCTCCTGCTCTCCATAACAAATTTCAGCACCTAATTTTGCCCCAATTTCTTGGTTGTAGAACACTTAGAAATTAGGATTTGAAGAAGAAATAATTTAGCCCCAATTTGTAAATTTGGGACAAATAACACACATAGACGATGTTTTTTAGCACAATTAATGGTGACTCACTTTGTTAGTGAACCATGTCAATTGGGAAAATGTTAGACTATTAATACGTTTAGGATTTTCAGCAACCCAAATGGGCACTTAAGTGGTTGTTTTTTTAACGAAAGTAATACTTAAGTAATCGCTCGAAAAATTTTGATACTAAAGTGAGTGCCTTATAAAAGTTATAATACTTCTAATGTTATTTTCCCTAATTTTAACTTTTCTCCTTAATTTATTCACTTATCAACATCTACTTGATCAATGATGAACTATGACTTTTCTAATAAGTTACCCATTTCTATTAAAATTACTGACTAACTAATGTCAAATCACCAATTTGTTTAGTTAGTTGCTAAATTTTGAAGATATAGGAGGACAAGGAATAAAACACATGAAGATTTATGTGATTAAATCACAAAGCAACTACGTCCAAGCGTGGAGATTGATCGACACGGTTAAACTAAGAGCGAATGTCCTAATTGCACTGGTCTAAGAACGAAAGCTACAGAACCCGAAAGAGTCTCTCAAACTCACGCAGACAACGAGTGTTTGGAATCCCAAAGAGTACTCAAACATGAGAGAAGTCTTCCCTTGAAAATCTATTTCAAAATTGATGGATTAAAGTTTAGATACACCTTTAGAAGGAAACCGAATGGTTCAAGTTTAGATACGTAGATAGAGGCAGAAAAATGATGAACTTTTCTGATTAACGAATTAACCTATCTTTGTGACAGCAAAAACGAAAAAACTGTTTTTCAATCGGCCCATAGAGAACATTTTCTGACTTGGAGAGTTGTAAGAAACAAGTTCTCTTTAGGGAACGTTTTTATGAGACCGTCCAATTTAAGTTTGTGCTTTAGAAACAAGTTCGCTAGGTTCTAAGTTTTCTTTCTTGGGACAAATATCAGGAAAAGTACCAAAAAAGTCCTAAATCTATCGTATTGGTGCTAATTCAATCTTAAACCTTTCAATTGGACTAATTTAGTTCTAAACATTTTCACATTGGTATCAATTTAGTCTATCTGACAATTTAGATCGGAAATCGGTGACGTGGATGCCGGCAATCCTACATAGAATTGCCGGGCCAATGACTAGCCACAATCCAAAGAAAGGGAAAAAAGAAAGGAAATTTAAATAATAATAATAATAATAATAATAATAATAATAATAATAATAATAATAATAATAATAATAATAAAAATTAGTAAAAAAATCATTTTAAAATATTCACGTCGGCGCCGGCAATCCTACGCCGGTGATCCGGTGATGCCACATAGAATCGCTAGCATCTATGTCATTGATTTTAGGTCTAAATTGCTGAATAAACTGAATTGGTATCGATGTGAAAATGTTTGTGACTAAATTGATCTAATTGAAAGGTTTATGATTGAATTGGTATTAATGCACTTATCTAGTCCCAATTGCTCGATTCAATGAATCTCCGTTATAGAACCGTATACAAAGTTTCCTAAATCAAGGCATATGTCAACCAATCAAAAATAAAGATCATAACCAGCGCGATCTCACTTCACCATGCACGCGATATGGCGTCGATAATGCAAACAAAATGTCAGCATTTGATCAACTAGGGAGGCAAGACCACGTCGCCATGCGAAGAGGAAATGGAAATACAGGCCCGATCACTGGTGGGCTTCAGGCCATTTTATGTTAAAGCTGATAGATTCCCAAGGCTTAGCGCTAGTCTGAAGTGATATGAAAGTAATAGCATGTGCTAGCTCTGTGGAATTACTTTATGCCTTGACCTAGACTAGAATGAATGAGCTGCTTACGATGTTGATATGACATATACAATGCAAATGCTTTCTTTTCATAGCACGTATTATAAAGTTTATATTTCTCTATTTATTTATTTTTCTATTCTTCGGAATAGGTTTAGAAGAGAAATCTGTTTGGTAATTCAATTTCATTTTTCTATTTTTAAAACAAATTTTTATTCTAGAAGGATATTTAAAGTAGAAATTAGAAGGTAAAATTTTTATCTTTTATATTTCTGGAACAAAAGTAAGAAATCAAAATTGTTCTCATCGTTCACTCTTATCATCGCCCGTCGCCCACTCGTCGCTGATCGTCGGATGTTCATTGCCGGCCGCCCACCACTAGCTGCCCACCGCCAGTTGTCAAATGCTGGACACTCACTGCCAAACACCCACCACCGTCGCCCATCGTCGATCGTTGGATGCTCGTAGTTGGATGCTGAGAGCCCACCACCAAACGTTGGATGCCAAACACTCATTGTTGGATGCTGGACTCTGTCCCCCTGCCGTTGCTTGTCAGCCACTCGCCGCTAGACACTGAACACTGGACGTTAGTCGTTGGATGCCGAATTCTAGCCATTGGCCGTGAGACACTGAACACCAGCCGCCCGTTACCGAATGCCGGTTGTCGCCATCCCTAGAAATAGAAATTTTATTTTGTTATCAAATAAATTTTTATTCCAAAAACAAAAAAATTGAATCGTTATCAAACATATTTATTTGTTCATAAACTCATTTAGGGAATAAAAATTGATTTATGTTTCAAAAATTTTGTCATGCGCTCCTTTATAGCAAACTCTTTGAAAGACCCAGACGAAAGCAAAAGTTTACAGACTTGGGCTTAAAGCAAATAAGAATTCTATAAGCATCGTCCTTGGACAAGCGACTTCAATAATTCAATAACAAACCAACTCTAGTAATTCAAAAGTTGTAAAAAAACTATTTTATTAAAATAGTGGCCTCTTGATCTCCGAAAGCATATTCCTTCACCTTTGGTGGGATGCTCCTTGGTCTAGGTCTTCATAAAAATTATCTGAAGATATGGATTGATTCGGAAAAGATATTTATATTTAAGGATAAATTCTTGAAGTCCTAAAACTTGTCATGAAATGCATTTGAGTCTAAAATTTACAAAAAGTACAAATAAGTCCTAAAACTTATCAAAATGTTTCATTTGAGTCATAAAATCGACGCCATTAGCCTTTTCCGTTAAAAATGCTAACGTGGCACTTTAATTATTTTTATTTTTAGAATGGATTTTTAATTATTTTTTATTCATTTTAAAAAATTAGATTTAAAAACTAAAATATTAGATTTATTCATTTTATCTTATTTTCACCAATAACTAAAAAGTAAAAATTAAAATTTTATTTTTAAAAATTGTTTAAAAAAAAAAATCAGCAGCTCCTCTCCGCCGCCGCCACCGCCGCCGCCGCCTATCGCCGAGGGGCCGGGTGATGGTCGCCGACCTTAGGCGGGGTGGCCGGCCCTCGCTCGGGGCCGGCGAGGCTCACCCCGGATCTGGCGAGCCTCATCGGCCTCGGCGAGGGCCGACGAGGCCTCGCCAAGGCTGGTGACTGTTGCCAGCCCCTCCGGCGATGGGCGGCGGCAACAACGGCGGGGAGAGGAGCCGCTGATTTTTTTTTTTTTTAAAATAAATTTTTTAACTTTTCTTTTTTATTTTTTTTTGGGTAAAATAAAATAAAATGAATAAAAAATAATCAAAAAATCCATGTGGAAAATTAAAAAAATTAAAATGCCACGTCAGCATTTTTAAAGGAAAAGGCTAACGGCGCGATTTTAGGACTCAAATGAAACATTTTGACAAGTTTTAGGACTTATTTGCACCTGTTTGTAAGTTTTAAGACTCAAATGCATTTTCGTGACAAGTTTTAAGACTTCTGAGCATTTATCCCTTATATATTATGATATTAGGTAATATTCTCTTAGTTGACAAAATTGCAGTTTTGTTCCATTTTGTTATACTATAAAGTTATCATAATACATCTCAAGAAAGGATGTTGACATTTTTTTGGGTCTATTCTTCTTCAATTAAAGAACACGTTTTCGTTCCCAGCACTTGTCATGAGCGCTGGAAATTTCCCCAGGCTTCAAGCAAAAAGACAATTCATTTACTATAATTAAGTTACAACTATTCATTTTTTTAGGAATTAAAAAAACAAATTTGGTGCTTTTCAAAGATTTTTTTTTTTTTTTTTTTCATTTGAAATACCATTAATAGTTTCTATTACAATCACTTTTATCAAAATCAAACCAATTCTTCATTTCTTTGTACCATGACAATTGGAGTTTCTATTTTCAGCATCTCGTTTTCTTAGTTCCATAAAAGATAAGTGGTAAATTAATGATTCTGAAGTATATTTTATATATTTGCTTTCCTTTAATGTAACTGCTAAGTAATTGTCTCAGAAAGCATATGAAACTTTTTCGATCCAATAATATTCGTTTCACGAGGTTCTGTGTTTTTATGGGCAACTTCGACGTGCTCTCACAAACTTATCAAGTAAATATATTTCTTATATGTTCTACTTTTTAACCTAAATATTTGTTCGTAGAAGATTTTTCCAAATTCTCGGGATAAGGTTGGAATAGAAATCCATTTAGTAACGCAATTTCATTTTTATATTTCTAGAATAGATTTCTATTCAAGAAATATATTTAAAAAGAAATTAAAAGCTAAAACTTTTAGCTTTTCTATTTCTAGAACAAAAATGAGAAATGAAAACTCTTCTTATCGTTCACTCTTGTCTTCACCTACCGCCCACCCACTACCTCGTGGCACACTTTGGACGGTGGCCGCCACCGCTGGATGCTTTGGCGGAGGGACATGGACGCCGACCCCCACCTCCCCCGCCCCAAAGAAATATAAATTTCATTCATTATCAAATGAATTTCTACTTGAAACATAAATTTTGAGTCATTATCAAATGCGTTTCTTCACTTAGAAACTCATCAAGAGAATAAAAATTTAGAAATCAATTTCTTGCAAGAAATTGATTTTGTTCCGAAAATGTTGTCACGTGTGCCATTATTGATGAGGGTGTGCCTCCCTCTCCCCTAGCCCAATTTCCCAAGTTTATTTTGCTTCGCACCTAAGGATGAAGTCTCCCCATCCTCCGCTGAGCATAAACCCATAAAGAGGATGAGAGCAATTTAAGAACATACTCGGATTCCTAGGGTGTGACATCCCAGATTTTCAGTCATATTTTCTATTGAATAAATCGAGCATTTCATTGACGTGCGCTGAAGGGCTATTCTCGAGCTAATCACTCTCGAGATAACTAGACTATCTGGAAAAGCCATTAAGGAATTTTAATGCAATAGATTTGAAAATTCGACCAGGAATCGGCTTCTCGACCGTACTCATCTTTAGAGGCCATTACGGCACAGTATAAGATCGATTTGAGATCAGAGATAAATCAACTTGACTGAGATGTGTGGTTAATCGTGGGTGACACTATTAAATTAGAAAATTCCCGTCGATCGGCCCTAGACTGATTCTTCTGTCATTTTGGTACCTTGTGTACGTATTTGAATCATCAAGATTTTCATGACAATCGAGAGTCACCATTGAGTCAAGTGGGTTCATTGTGGCTCGAAGAAAATTGACCACGGGTCATTTGCACTAAAAATTTCTGAAAACTACCCGATAGTCTAGGTTTCGTTAAAAACGTGCTAAATGGAAATTAACTGTGAATTCAAGTCCGATTTAAGAAATTGAAGATCCTGTCATGTCACAATAAATTCTAGGAGTATCGACTCAGTCTCAATTTTTTTTTTCTGAAACCCGAGACTTTTTGGGAAAAAGTTAACATAGGACTGTTTTTGTTCAGAAAAAGGCCAAAATTGTTTTTGATTGCAATTTTGGGAAGCACAATGGATATATGGGTGAGAAAAATTGTCAAATGAAGCATTGAGGTGTCAATTGAATTTATTAAAGCCAATTGAGATTTAATTGAGCAAGAAACTAAGCCATTTGAAGCCATTTACTTGGAAATTCGTGTGCCCCCTCTTCCTATGGTCTTTGGAACAATTCAAGGTTGTAAGGGGCAAGCCTTGGTGGCTCATGGGCAACCAAGGAGGTGCGTGTGGTGGTGGATGGATCAAATGGGACAAAACTTTGGAAAAAATGGCCATGGGAGTCCCCTCCATCCCTTGCTTCCTCTCCAAGGCTGCCGACCAGCTTTGCTTCCTTGTTCCTCTCCATTTCGGTGTCCAGCACTAGCCAGAGGGAGAGCAGCAACCACCAGATAGCAGCCTCTCCACGCCACATGCGGCCGTCGCCGTTTCTGCCCCGCATGAGTACCACCGCTGCCTTGCCGCGCCACCACCTCCCTCTTGCCTTACCACCTAACAGCCCCTGTTCGTGTGTCCAAGGAGTTGTCCAGCCACCTTGAGTGGCTAAGGAAGCCCACCAGAGCTCCTACGGCCGCCGGTTACACCACCAAGCCATCCACCGGTCCACCGTCGCCTTTCCCGCACCAACTTAGCTTGTTTTCTTCTGTTTTGCAGCCTCAAACAAAAGCTGGTTTTGTGGATTTCCAGCAGGCCTCTAGGCCCATTTTGGAGACGTTCCGGGCCTCGAAACCTAGGCCCACTTTGAAGAAAAGCGACGCTCGCGACATTCCCGACGTTTTGGTTCGAACGGCTCGTTTAACAAGTGAGTTTTACTCACTAATGCTTACTTAGTTTGCTAATGATTCCTAGGGGTTAATTAGATTTAATTAAGTGCAATTAGGTGGATAGATTATATTAGAATAATTAAATTAGGGATTTACCTATGCATGTTAGGCAAATGGTTAGCGTAGTTAGTAAGTAGACATGCTTTATTAATTATTGAATGAATCTTGGGAATTTTCTGGATACGTCTCGGCTTCCAATTAGGCATTGCAAGCCTAAATTGGATTTATTGCTATTTAATAATTAATTTTTGTAATTATTTATTTATTTATTTATTTTCCGAGAATTAGGCTGGGATAGCCAACGACTAGAATTTTATGCTGATTATCGTAGTGCATTTTGTTTATTTATTTGAGCATTAGTTTGTGCTAAATTGATTTATTGGTGATTTTAGGATTTATTCATAAATTAAATTAATTTTGATAAATAATTGAAAAATTACCGGGCGTCGGTCTACGGCGTCAAAAATCTATTTTTGTACTGTTGAAAGGAGTGGGTGAATAAAAATGAAATTATTGTATTTTGGCTAACGCCGACTGTGTACCCACACACGTGTATTTTTATCAAATATGATGAAAATGGTAAAATTGATTGTGTCTTCGGAACAAAAATACTCTAACGGCTCGATGATTCGTATGTCATCTGGAGAATGGACATTATACTATTATAACTCGATGACTCTCTTGTCATCTTGAGAAAGAATTGATTGTATACCGGCTCAATGACCCTGTAGGTCATCTTGGAAAATGGACGGTATGAAATGCCGGTTCGGTGATTTTATAGATCATCTTGGAGAATGGACGACATGCCATAACGGCTCGGTGACTCAACATGTCATCTTGGAGAATGTACATCATGATGAATATACTCGGTGACTCTATATGTCATCTCGGAGAATGAATCGTATAATATATTGGCTCGGTAACTTGATAGGTTATCTTGTAGAATGGACAGTATTGAATGAAATGACCGGGGAATGGTCTGATTGACATGTAATCGCCTATGTCAATTGATCGATGCTTTGATCTGTGATGATTGATTGGGTGCCTATTGAATTGCATTGAATTGCAGGTGGAATCTAAGGCCAAGGTAAGCCCTCTGACTCGTATTGTGCTTAGGCAGCCTCTAAAGTGTATTGGCCTACTAATAGTGTGGTTACTTTTAAAGTGGAAATTTGGAATCCTACTTTTATATCCCATTATTTGATTGTTTGGGGATTTTGTTATATGCTTCCGCTTGCATAGTAAAATGAAAGGGTCGGCAATGCATCCTGGGACATCGCTATTAATTGACCAAGGTGAGGGATGGGTGCATGCCGGAGGATCGGGGCGTGACATCTTGTTTAAGTGGTGTTAGAGCAATGGTTAGGGATTGAAGTGATAAGGTGCGATGGATCATGGGATAGTAGTAGAAAAGATCTTTAATTTTCTGACTAGTGCATGTTAGTGGTAATTGATTGGTAGATTCGTCTGTTGTTTAGATCACTCTGTTTCTAATTCGGTGTGGAATTCAAAACAGGCGTCAGTAGTTAAAGACTGAGCCATGAGTGATCTGGAGCCAAGAACTCCTAGCAAAAGGGCTAGTAGGGCCGTGACTCGGGTAGAGCACTAACTAGGGTCGGTACCCGAGAAGGCCGCGGTAAAGGCCAGCATAGGCTAGCGCTAGTAGCGAAGCATCACCTCCTGTTGGTGCTGAGGTAGTAGCCCCTGATGATCCCATGAGTGAAGGGATCATGCAAGTGTTAGAAGTTATGAGGAGTAGGATGGATCAACAAGCACAGAATCAAGCCACCGTTGTTGAAGCCGCCGCACAGGCCGCTGCTGTTGCTGCTGTTGCCGTTGCCGCTGAGGTTGCCCCCGTTACGGCACCTCTTGCTGCCGCCGCACCCGCCGTCGGCCCCGCTTGAAGTTCCACCGGGAGTTGTGGTCGTTGGGAGACCAATCCACAAGTTAGTGGAGTAATTTTTGAAGTTGAACCCGTTGAGGTTCGCTGGTACAAGGGATCCTGAAGCTGCATCGCTCTGGATACAAGATTTGGATAAGGCGTTTGCACTGCTGATGTGCAACAAGAGAGAAAAGGTGATATTGGTTGTGTACCAAGTGCAAGGTAATGCCAATATTTGGTGGAGAGCCGTCAAGGACACTGTGTTCCTGGAAGGTGTGGTCCAAGTGTGGGACACCCTCAGAGCTTTTAATGAACAGTACTTCTCAAGTACTACTCGAGAACAAAAGATAGAGGAGTTCAATCGTCTCTGCCAAGGGAGCATGACAGTTGACCAATATGGGGTCAAGTTTGCAGAACTGTCACAATATGCTCCAAGACTGATAGAAGACCCTGAAGAGAAAGCCCAAAAATTCAGAAGTGGTTTTTGTTCCGAATTGAAGCAACCTCTGCTGCCTTTGGATTTAACAAGTTACTGAGAAGTCTATCATCGAGCTCAGATGATAGAGAGAGGGTTGAATGAGCAAACTGCCTCATCTGGATCGAGATTTAGTTCGCACAGAGAGAGTATTCGCCATGGGAAGAGGCCCATGCCTGGGAATAGATTCCCAATTCCGCCTAATGGGAGAGGTGGAGTTGGCAAGCCAATGCCAACCAGGAATGATTTATGTCACACTTGTGGAGGGCGACATGGACCGTACCAGTGCCTTCAAAGGGTGGGTGCTTGTTATGAGTGTGGTTAGCAGGGCCACCTGGCTAGGAATTGTCCTAGAAGACCAAGAGGACAACCACAATTACCGTCGCTGCCACAGATGGGACAGATCAGAGGGTACTCCCCTCAAAACGTGCCACAAGAAGGATAGTTGAGACCTCCAATTCAGGGCACAGTTTACGCTATCACTCAAGGTTAGGCAGAAACTGCGCCTGACGTGATCACAGGTATGGTTTTGCTGAACGACCATCCTACTTATGCTTTGTTTGATCCGGGAGCAACATATTCCTTCATTGCAGAGCAATATGTTAAGTTGATAAAGGTCAATCCTATATTATTGGGGTCGGAAATTTGCATATCTACACCCTTGAAGGATAAAGTTATTGCCGCTTTAGGTTGTTCTTGTTACAAGTTAGCGATTGGCGAGCAAGTGGGGAAAATAGACTTATTAGTCCTAGCCATGTATGACTTTGATTTGATAATTGGCATGGATTGGCTCACCAAGCAACGAGCTATAATGGACTGCTATCGCAAAGCGATTCGGTTTGACCCGTTAGAGGGTAAGAGCTTCGAGTTTGTCGAGAATCGAGGAGGACGCTCAATTTTCCTGATCTCATCGCTAGAGGAAGGGTTGCCAAGGGTACCTGGCATACAACAGTTGAGGAACTGAAAATTAAGGATTATTTCAGTTGTGCTAGAATTTCCGGATGTCTTTCTAAAGGAATTGCCAAGTCTACCACCAGAAAGAGAGATAGAATTTGGGATTGAGTTAGCCCTTGGGACAAAGCCAATCTCTAAGGCTCCTTATCGGATGGCGCTATCTGAGTTGTAGAAACTGAAGGTGCAGATGCAAGAGCTTTTGGATAAGGGATTTATTCGTCCTAGTGCATCACCTTGGGGAGCACCAGTTCTGTTTGTAAAGAAGAAAGATGGTTCGTTGCGTCTGTGCATCGACTATCGACAACTCAATCAGGTAACGATCAAGAACAAGTATCCACTGCCGAGGATTGACGACTTGTTTGATCAGTTGCAAGGGGCATCGATTTTCTCAAAAGATTGACTTGAGGACAGGATATCATCAACTGAGAATTAGGAAGGAAAATGTTCCTAAGTCAGCATTTCATACTCAATATGGTCACTCTGAGTTCACAGTGATGCCATTTGGGTTGACGAATGCTCCTGCTACCTTCATGGATTTGATGAACCGAATACTCAAAGAATATTTAAATCGGTTTGTGATCGTGTTCATAGATGATATTCCGGTATATTCGAGGAGTGATGAAGAGCACGATAGTCATTTAAGACTAGTATTGCAGACGCTGAGAGTTCATCAGCTGTATGCCAAGTTTAGCAAGTGCGAGTTTTGGTTAACTCGTGTTGCTTTCTTAGAGCATGTGATCTCAGGCGAAGGAATTTCAGTGGACCCGAACAAGATTGAAGCCGTAGTCAATTGGCCAAGACCGACTACCATACAGAAATCAGAAGTTTTCTGGGTTTGGCAGGTTATTATATACGGTTTGTAGAAGGGTTCTTATCATTGGTGTTGCCAATGACAAAACTCTTAAAGAAAGAAGAAAAATTTGTATGGACAGACAAGTGCGAAGGTAGTTTTAAAGAGCTGAAGAAAAAACTGACTACTGCACCTGTGCTAATGATTCCATATGGTCTTGGAGAATTCAAAATCTATAGTGATGCATCACTTAGAGGATTAGGTTGCGTGCTGATGCAACATGGCAGAGTTGTTGCATACACCTCCCGTCAATTGAGAACTCACGAACAGAATTATCCGACGCATGACCTAGAGCTCGTGGCGATTATCTTCGCCCTAAAGATTTGGAGACATTATTTGTGCGGGGAAAAATTTCAAATCTTCACGGATCATTAGAGTCTTAAGTATTTGTTCTCTCAAAATAAGTTGAACATGAAACAACGTCGATGGATGAAATTGTTGAAAGACTACGACTGCGATATCATATATCAACCGGGAAAGGCGAACAAGGTCATCGATATTTTGAGTCGGAAGTCTTCAGTTGCTCATATACTGATTAAGGAGTGGAACTTAATCGAGAGAACTCGAGATTCGGTATTTAAGTTTGAGGTATGCCACTTTTCAAGTCTTATGGCCACCCTCAGAATTGAACCAGATGTCTAGGTCAGAATCAAGTTACTCCAACCGACAGATTTAGATGTACAGAAAATTCTACAGGAGGACACTGAGAAAAGAAAGGCTGACTTTCATATTTCTGATGATGGAACACTGAGGTTCCGAGGACATTTAGTTGTACTTAACGATGTAGAACTTAGAGATGATATTTTATCCGAAGCACATTGTAGCAGTTACAGCATTCATCTTGGAAGTACCAAGATGTATCAGAATCTGCGTCAATACTATTGGTGGTTAGGTATGAAGGCGGGCATCACCAAGCATGTCGCCAAGTGTTTGACATGTCAGTAGGTAAAAGCCGAGCATTGTAAACCAGGAGGACTTCTACAACCTCTCGCAATCTCAGAATGAAAATGGGAGCATATCATGATGGATTTCGTGACTAGACTACCAAGGAGTCAGGGAGGAAATGATTTGATTTGGGTAGTAGTCGATAGACTAACAAAGTCGGCTCACTTCATTGCAGTTTAAAAGGACCTTAGTTTGGATGGACACGTAGACCTGTATGTGCGTCGGGTGGTTCACATGCACGGAGTGCTGGTTACGATAATTTCAGATAGAGACCCGAGGTTTACCGCCACTTTTTGGAAGAGTTTGCAAAGTGCCTTAGGTACCAAGCTTCAGTACAGTACGGCATATTATCCTCAGACGGATGGCTAGTCTGAGAGAACAATTCAAACCCTCGAGGACATGCTAAGAGCTTGTGTACTAGACTTCAAAGGAAGTTGGGAAGATCAGTTACACCCGGTGATATTTGCCTACAACAATAGTTATTAGCAGAGCATCAAGATGGCTCAATTTGAAGCGTTGTATGGTGAAGTGTACAGAACATCAGTGTGTTGGGATGAAGTTGGGGAAAGAAAGATTACAGGCCTAAAGTTGGTCCAGCAATTAGTGGATGCCGTGGCAGTGATCAGAGGCAGATTAAAGACCACTCAGAGTCGTCAGAAAAGCAATGCAGATAAGCGTCAAAGGTTATTGGAATCCCAAGTTGGTGATCACGTTTTCTTAAAGGTGTCACAAATGATGGGAACTTCGTGCTTTAGAAAGAAAGGAAAACTAAGTCCGAGGTACGTAAGTCCGTTTGAGATTCTTGAGAGAATCGAGAGCTTAACGTATTGTCTTGCATTGCCGCCGAGATTGGTGCAAGTGCACGACATCTTTCACGTGTCGATGTTAAGGAAGTACGAGCCTGACCCAATCCATATGCACAATTTCGAAGAATTGGACGTGGATGACCGTGTGAAAGCCCAATTCAAATAGTAAATTGAAAAGAGCAATTTCTGCATACAAAGACCATCCCGTTGGTCAAAGTTGTCTGACAACACCATGGTACTGAAGGAGTGACATGGGAGACTGAAGAGTCGATGAGACAGTTATACCTCCACCTTTTTGACGAAGCTTTGTAATAGTTTAAATTTCGAGGACGAAATTTTTATAAGAGGGGAAGAGTTGTGACAACCTAGATTTTCAGTCCTAATTTCTACTGAATAAATTAGGCATTTTATTGACGCGTCTATAAGGCTGTTCTCAGAGCTGATCACTCTCGAGATAACTAGATTATCTGGAAAAGTCATTAAGGAATTTTAATGCAATAGACTTGAAAATTCGATCGGGAATCGGCTTCTTGACCGTCCTCATCTTTAGAGGCCATTAAGACATAGTATAAAATCGATTTGAGATTAGAGATAGATCGACTTGACTGAGATGTGTGGCTAATCGTGGGTGACACCACTAATTGGAAAATTCTCTTTGACCGGCCCTAGACGATTCTTACGTCATTTTGGTACCTTGTGTCCGTATTTGAATTCTCGAGATTTTCACGACAATCGAGAGTCGCCATTGAGTCGAGTGGGTTCATTGTGACTCGAAGAAAATCAACCACGGGTCATTTACAGTAGAAATTTCTAAAAACTACCCGGTAGTCTAGGTCACACTAAAACGCGCCAAATGGAAATTAACTGTGAATTCAAGTTCAATTTGAGAAATTGAAGATCCTGTCATGTCACAATAAATTCTAAGAGTATCGACTCAGTCTCAGAAGATTTTTTCTGGAACTCAAGACTTCTTGGAAAAAAATCGGCATAAGATCGTTTTTGTTTAGAAAAGAGTTGAGATTGTTTTTCATCGCAATTTTGGGAAGCACGATGGATATATGGGTGAGGAAAATTGTCAATCGAAGCATTGAAGTGTCAATTGAATTTATTAAAGCCAATTGAGATTTAATTGAGCAAAAAACTAAGCCAATTGAAGCCATTTACTTGGAAATTCGTGTGCCCCCTCTTCCTATGGTCTTTGGACCAATTCAAGGTTATGGGGAGAAGCCTTGGTGGCTCATGGAAAGCCAAGGAGGTGTGTGTGGTGGTGGATGGGTCAAAGGGGACAAAACTTTGGAAAATATGGCCATGGTGGCCCCCTCCATCCCTTGCTTCCTCTCCAAGGCTGCCAACTAGCTTTGCTTCCTCATTCCTCTCCATTTTGGCGTCCAACACAAGCCAGGGGGAGAGTAGCAACCACTGGATAGCAGCCCCTCCACGCCACACGCGGCCGTCGCCGTTTCCGCCCTGCACGAGTACCACCGCTGCCTTGCCATGCCACCACCTCCCTCTCGCCTTACCACCATCCAGCAGCCCCTATTCGTATGTCCAAGGAGCTGTCCAGCCACCATGAGTGGCTGAGGAAGCCCATCGGAGCTCCTACGGCCGCTAGTTACCCCGCCAAGCCATCCACCAGTCCATTGTCGCCATTCCCACGCCAACCTAGCTTGTTTTTTTCTGTTTTGCAACCTCAAATAGAAGTTGGTTTTGTGGGTTTCCAGCAGGCCTCTAGGCCGGTTTTGGAGACATTCCGGGCCTCAAAACCTAGGCCCACTTTGGAGAAAAGCGACCCCCGCACGTTCCTGACGTTTTGGTCCAAACGGCTCATTTAACAAGTGTGTTTTACTCACTAATCCTTACTTAGTTTGCTAATGATGTTTTAGGGGTTGATTAGATTTAATTAAGTGCAATTAGATGGATAGATTAGATTAGAATAATTAAATTAGGGATTTACCTATGCATATTAGGCAAATGGTTAGCGTAATTAGCAAGTAGACATGCTCTATTAATTATTAAATGAATCTCGGGAATTTTCCGGATCCATCTCGACTTCCAATTAGGCATTATGGGCCTAAATTGGATTTATTGCTATTTAATAATTAATTTGTGTAATTAGGATGGGATAGTCGATGACCAGAATTTTATGTTGATTACCGTAGTGTCTGTTCGTTTATTTATTTGAGCATTAGTTTGTGCTGAATTGATTTATTGGTGATTTTATGATTTATTCATAAATTAAATTAATTTTGATTATTAATTGGAAAATTACTAGGCATCGGTCTATAGAGTCAAAAATCTATTTTTGTACTGTTGAAAGGAATGGGTGTATAAAAATGAAATTATTGTATTTTGGCTTAAGGCCGACCGTGTGCCTACACACGTATACTTTTATCAAATATGATGAAAATGGTAAAATTGATTTTGTCTTTGGAACAAAAATACTATAACGACTCGATGATTCGTATGTCATCTGGAGAATAGACATTATACTATTATAGCTCGATGACTCTCTTGTCGTCTTGAGAAAGAATTGCTTGTATACTGGCTCGATGACCCTATAGGTCATCTTGGAGAATGGACGGTATGAAATGTCGGCTCGATGATTCTATAGATCATCTTGGAGAATGGATGACATGCCATAACGACTCGATGATTCAACATGTGATCGTGGAGAATGTACGTCATGATGAATATACTCGGTGACTCTATATGTCATCTCGGAGAATGAATCATATAATATACTGGCTCGGTAACTCGATAGGTATCTTAGAGAATGGATAGTATTGAATGAAACAACCAGGGAATGGTCTGATTGACATGTGATCGACTAGGTCGGTTGATCGATGCTTCGATCTGTGGTGATTCATTGGGTGCCTATTGAACTGTATTGAATTGCAGGTGGAATTTAAGGCCAAGGTAAGCTCTCTAACTCGTGTTGTGCTTAGGTAGCCTTTAAAGTGTATTGGCCTACTAATCGAGTCTTAGGGGGTAGAACTTACTGAAACATTGTCTCATTAATTATTGAATAACCATTTCCAGGTCCTTAGATGGCATTGGTGAAGGATTGGAGGCCCGAAGTGTAGAAGGGGAAACCTGAAGAATTGACGATCCTATTGGACTAGTTAGTCATAGGGCAATTCTCTTTTGATGAGAGTCGATTCCATTTTGCATATTCTGTTTTCGGAACTGGTGGTTTAAACGTGACTCAACAATTCGACTTTTATATATTTGCACTATGATTGGCAATGTATGTAAGTGTGGTTACTTTTAAAGTGGAAATTTGGAATCCTACTTTTCTATCTCATTGTTTGATTGTCTGGGGATTTTATTATATGCTTCCGCTTGCGTATTAAAATGAAATGGTCGGCAATGCGTCCTAAGACATCGTTATTAATCGACCAAGGTGAGGGATCGGTGCATGCCCGAGGATCGGGGCGTGACATAGGGTTGTCACAAGTTGTGATTTATAAGGACTTCAAAATAGGGATTAAAACATATTTGGATTGAAATCGTATTGTTAGGTTGAGTATCCAAGCAAAATGCGCTCGGACAACCGGATACTATTATTTTTTAAAAATTTCTCTTTTTTTTTTCTTTTTCTTTATTTCTTTTCCTTTGAGCTTGGAAAAAAAGGGAAATTAAAAAATAAAAAATTCATATATTATAAAAATTGTCAATATCGGCGCTTGGTCATACCATGTAAGATGGTTATCGTCTATATTAGCAATTTCTAGCTAAAATTAGTCGAGATAAACCCAATTAACAAAATGTGAAAATGTTTTTAACTCAATCGGTAAAACATGAAAAATGTTTACGACTCAATTAACAAAATTAAAATGTTTACAATTGAAATGACAAAAATGTAATAGGTTTACGATGATTTGAAAAATTCTTCTATAGTAATTTAGGTTGATGTAAAATCATTCGAGGGAATTTATCAATATCGTTCCACTTGCTATGCGCTAAAGAGACTTACAAAGAGAGAAGTTCAAGTCAACTCAAGTCAAGGAAAGGGCACTATCAAAAGGATGGGCAGATTTTCAAAAGTTTACTCGTTACTTTATTTCTGAATGGCCCAAAAAAAAAGAATGAGAAAGATAAAGCAATGTACTGCATCTTTGGATGACCATAAAATGACGTCGACCGCGACAAGTATAAACAGTAAGAATATTTGTGACATGATTACTCTCCCCTAACTTTGATTGGAAAGAAGCATTCTACATGCAAAAAAAAAAAAAAAGAAGGTAAAATGCTCTTATCAAAACAGGGGTTCATACTTAGCTACTTTCCATACAAACAACGCCCCCTCCTCCTCCCCCCACCCAAAAAAAAAAAAAAAAAACTCACCCCAAAAGAGGGCATACCTCCTCTTTTACCCCAAACTAAATTTACCCCAAACTAAGTTGATTTAATTTTCCCTTCTGATCAAACATGATTTCGAGTTGTGACCTGCATTAGTAGTGAGCGGTCCAAGCCCTCCAGTTTTCCTATTGATCCCACATTTACTAAAAACTATGAAATCAATGAACTATCAAATTCTTTACACTATTCTGAATCTTCGATGGGAGACATTTTGGACACAATTCACATTTCGACAACACTACAACACTATGTGGCGTTATGATATTCATAATTAAATTGCAAATTAATGCATTTATATATATATATATATATATATATATATATATATATTTAGATCTTCACACGTATGTAAATTTCTTTTCTTTTTTTAACTGTTGTGCTGAGCTGTAATCCGTGCTGCTTGTCAAACACACAATGTTTGCAAAAGTCCATCTTCTAAATTTCATGCCCATACAGAAGACCCTGCTCGCTGAAAATGTTCATTCCTCTCTCGGACATGTGAATGGAACTTCTTGTTCCTCTCTTAGACATGTGAATGGAACTGTAGGAACTGAGCCTATAATTGTCAATCCCTAAAAGTAGTAGAGATTGCTTTCCTGCTTCCCCTACATACCCATTAGCACACCTATGAAAACCTTCAAAGTTCGAGAGTCTTAAATAAATTGATGTCCCTGATAGATTAATTTTTTGAAAATCAATCATTTTGTGATGTCATGTGATATGTGAATTTAGAATTCATGATCCACTTTTCTCCGGTCGAATTGGTAGTCCCACTCAACTCCTCCCCTTTGGCCCTGGCAACATTCGTGTCGCTCTCCAATCTCTCTACTTTCTTTAGCTATGGACAATCCACTTGCAATGTGCCCCTCTTTCTGATAGTCGTAACATCTTAACAACTTTTTCACTACTCTAAACTTCAATCTAGATTCGCGTCTTTTATAAGAACCCATCTTTGAGTTTTTGCCTTTGACCAGCAAGCCATTAGCGCCACTTCCGCTGGTTGTCCTACAATTTCTTCTATCATTCTTTTGGAAAACGGTGCAGAATTCACTTCCCTCGTTAGATAACCACGAACTCATAAGTGATAGTGCTAGTATGAACACCTAAAGGAGGGCTGAATAGGTGTAAAAACAGAATCTGCAAAATGCAGTAAAAACCTTTACTTTTAACCTGACTCTGAATAATAACAGACTTTTGAAACGAGTCCGAAAAGCAGCAGGCTTTGAGTGAGATCAGACTTTAGCAGTTAAATAAAACTACAAACAAAATAAAGAGATTCAGGGAAGAGAATGAGAGCACAAGGTTTATAGTGGTTTGGCTTAATCCAAGCCTATATCCATTCTCCCACGCTAACAACCTTCTTAGCTGGATTCCACTATGCAATCAACAAGAGATTACAACTTTGAGTGCAAACACTTAGTAGTAGATCACACTATCTCACTAAGTCACTCTTTTAGTATTTCTCTCACGATTACAAACGTTTAAGTTCACAAAAGATAAGTGTATGATCAAAGATCGCTCAGACATTGGAATTATAAATTCTACGCTCCGTCTCTTACTTGTTCATCAGTCCTTATCTCTTTAAATACTCATTCACTTTCAAACTAGCCATTAGACAGTATCTCAGAGAATCGTCTTCCAATCTACCCATTGGACAGATCTGTATCAAGAAGATTTGGTAGCCGTTGAGTGATAAAAGTAGAATCCCAAATTGTTTATGATCGCTCATTCAAACAGAATATTGGTTTCCATAAATGAAGCTTCTTCATATAGAAAGTTTTTGTTTTCAAGATCTAATCGTCAATCAATTAAATCAATCAAAGGATATCAAAAGATAGCAAATAGATTGAGCATAACAATATATAGAAAAATAATTGCAGCTTAATATTATGCAATAAATAATATCAACCAATCAACACATATGCATATTCATATCTTCTCCCCATTTTTGTCATAATCAAAAAGCAATAAAAAGTATCATGTAGAGAATATAAAATAATAACAAATATGTTTTGTATGAATTTTCAAAAATCAACTTTTATAAAGTAAATCGAATATTAAAGATATGCAATATAACTCTCTTCGATCATATATATAAGCAAATATCCAATAAAAATCACGGATGCATTATAAAATTCACTTATCATTTTTGTCATTATTAAATGATAATATCAATAAGAAATTTGTTAATGACAAAAGGTAATAAGAGATGCACTAACCGGATTTTGTAGAACTTAAATTCTGACGCATTTACCTTTTCCTTCATTCCATAACAAGATCACGATCAACCCAAAAGATTTTTCCATAATTGATCAAGGCTCCCCCTCGGTTTGTTGCCTTTTTGAGATAATCACGATTCTTTCCTTTCTCTTGGATTCACGTTCTCCCCCTGTGATCATGACAATATTTGCGAATGGAAACAATCGTTGCTTGTGCACGTTGAAAAAATATTTTTCCAGTATTTCCTTCGTAGCGACAACATCCGCAATGATCACTTGCATTTTGAAATTCGAGGCAAAAATTTATTTTCTTCAATCAAGCGCGTCTCGAATTCAACCTGCATCAACTTAACAAACTTTTTTCCACAAATAAACTGTAATAATATCCACGTAATATATAATGCCCTTTCTTCAAATAAAAATAATTGAATAGCATATATAAAATTATCAATTATTAAAAATTCAGAATTACTCAACCTTTTGTATGACACATAAGGGATTTCCTCAACAATTTGCAAAAACTTTGTACAAGGTAGAGAATCTTTGAACGTCCAAAGATAGTATTTTCATATCAAGCTTTCGGAAGATTCTTTTGTCACCTGCAAAATCTTGTATAATAGATCATAATCTTTGCAAAAATGTCACGTAATATCTTCATTTGATTTGCGGATCGAACTTGCTAGATATAATATATTTTCTAAAAATATAGCAAGAATATCCATGAATATGCAGTAATATCTTTCGAGATCAAAGAGATTTCCTTGAACATAAATTTAAGATATGCATTTTGCAAAAGAAAAATAGATATTTCTGTCACGTGCCAAAATTGCAATGCCTTATATTTATAACAAAAGATATTCGCAATATAATAAACCATCATCCAAAATCATGATAAATGCACGTAAAAATTTGCAAGGTGGGATAAAAAAATTTTCTCTTACCTAGGTATATGTTTCAAATATACCATTGATTTAAAAGAAAAATCATTACCAATCTTGAGTGAGATTCTTTTCTTATTGCACCAAAATCTATGTAGATTTGCAATCATTCTTGCCTTATTGAATTTCCTGCAATCAACTCATTTCCTTTTTGGTATCCATCAATTTGGATCCTTCCATGACGTTGGAGTAAAATAGAAAATCTCCACAGATAAACAAATATTCTTTCATAATTCATCATAACAAAATATTCAAAAGAAAGAATATTATGCACAGTGATATTTTGAAAAATAAATTCTCACTTAGTCATAATACGATAAAAACAAAGAGAATAAAATTCTTGAGTATCTAAGAATATCTTGCATAATAAATTAATATAACGTAAAACAGATTTTTATTTGGCAAAATATGATAAAATCTAAGAGTATAAAATCAAACCAAATAAATTCATTTGTCTTTAAGCAAAATATAAAAAAATAATCACACATATCAAATCAAATCTCGAATCACAAAAACAAATCACATGATTTTTTTCTTCAATAAAACAAGTCAATGAATATGATCATTATAAAGTCTGAATTAACCAAGGATATATCGAAATCAAGTATAATGAGAAATTTTAAATTGTGTACTCAAACCAAATTGAGAATAAAAATATACATTCCTTACCAAAACTCTCATTCTTCTCTTTCTTTATTTCCTGCAAAAATAACTTATCTTTTCTTTGGTACCCATTTTTTCTTGGGTCCATGAGAGTTTGTAGAGTATGCTGTTTTTATCCAATCTTTCTTGATAGGCCTCCAGACTTTAGGACATTCTTTCTCAAAGTGTTCCAAATCTCCACAATTTGAACACTTGAGGACATTTCCACCAACAGGTTTTACAAACACTTTTTGAAAATGATTTTTACAAAATGTCTTTGGAGGTCTTTGTCTAAGTCTCTCCTTGACTTTAGGAAAATCAATTAGAGAATCACTTTCCTTATTGAAACCAAGTCCCGACTTATTATAGTAAGGTATTTGTATGGAAAGGACATGCTCTAATGTTTTTGAACCATTTGAAAATCTTCTTGAAATATTTGAAAATTCCTTTTTTAAAGAATCATTTTCTTTGACAAGTAAATCTCGACTTTATTTTATTTGTAGAAAATCTTTTTGCAAAATTTCAAAATTTTCTTTTTGAGAAAGATCCTGTTGCATAAGCCGAGAATTCTCCTTTTTAAGTTTGGAGATCCTTTTAAGAGAAGATTTGATATTTAAGTAGAGTTCATTTATATACTTTGAAACTTTGATAGGAATTTTTGAATTGCTTACATCGATTTTCTCATCAGATTCCGAGTCTATGTCCGAGTCGGACTTTGATTAAGTCCGTGTCCGAATCGGACTCAGATTTTGAATATGCCATCAAGCATAAATTTCCTTGCTCATCATCTTCTTTCATTGTTCTTTTCTGCCCATTCTGCTTGTATTGTCTTCTTCCATCGAATCTCCTTCCTTTTCTACTTAGCTTTTTGAATTTCTTGATCATAAAAGCAAATTCTTCATCGTCCATGTCATTTTCTGAGTCTGTTTCATAAAAAACAACATTAGATATTAAAGCGATTGATTTCTTACCTTTGGGATCTTCGTCGTTGATTTGTTCCACTTTGTAGGATTGAAGAGTGCCAATCAATTCATTAATGGAGAGTGGCATAATCCTTTGAGTCTCCCGAATTGAAGTCTTGACATGGTTCCAATCTTTTGAGAGACCTCGCAAGAGTTTATTGACCTTCAATGGGGAAGAAATTGGATGACCTTGATATGCTAAACCATTTACAATTTCTGTAAAACGGCTAAACATATCTCCAATCGACTCTCATTGCTTCATCTTGAATGATTTATATTTGCTGAGTAGGAAATTTACTTTTGTCTCTTTTACACGATCAGTCCCTTCATATATAACATGAAGTTTATCCCAAATTTTTTTTGCTGTTTCACATGAAGAGATTCTGTTATATTCAGCAGGAGACAATGCGCAATATAAAGAATAAATGGCTTTTGCATCAAGCACTTCTCTTTTGGACATCTCCATTCGAGACATAAGAGCGGAGGGTTTGCTTTCTTTGTCTTTGCCATTCTTATTTGATGTAGACGCAGCAGTGGGATTGATTCATCTTTCCACAACATCCCATTGCAAGGGATCTCTGGATTTTAGGAATGCCTTCATTTTGTTCTTCCACACGTTGTATTCTTTTCCATCAAAATATGGTGGCCATGTGTTGCTTTATCCCTCTATAAGTCCTGGTGCTAAGATACTAGCCATAAAAGATCTTTAGTTCAAAAGTAAAAACACTTTTATAAACCGAGCACTTGGCTCTGATACCAATTGATAGTGCTAGTATGAACACCTAGAGGAGGGGTGAATAGGTGTAAAAATAGATTCTGCAAAATGCAGTAAAAACCTTTACTTTTAACCTAAGTTTGAATAATAACAGACTTTTGAAATTGAGTCTCAAGAGTAGCAGGCTTTGAGTGAGATCAGACTTTAGCAGTTAAATAGAACTACAAACAAAATAAAGAGATTCAGGGAAGAAAATAAGAACACAAGGTTTATAGTGATTCGGCTTAATCCAAGCCTACGTCCACTCTTCCACGCTAATAGCCTTTTTGGCTGGATTCTACTATGCAATCAACAGGAGATTACAACTTTGAGTGCAAACACTTAGTAATAGGTCACATTATCTCACTAAGTCACTCTTTTGGTATTTCTCTCACGATCACAAACATTTGAGCTCACAAAAGACAAGTGTATGATCAAAGATCGCTCAGACTTTGGAATTATAAATTCTACCCTCCGTCTCTTACTTGCTCATTGGTCCTTCATCTCCTTAAATACTCATTCACTTCCAAACTAGCCGTTGAACAGTATCTCAGAGAATCGTCTTCCAATCTACCCGTTGGACAAATCTGTATCAAGAAGATTTGGTAGCCGTTGAGTGACAAAAGTAAAATCCCAAATTGATTCGATCGCCCATACAAACAGAATATTGGTTTCTATAAGTAGAGCTTATTTGTATAGAAAGTTCTTGTCTTCAAGATCCAATCGTCAATCAATCAAATCAATCTTGATGTAGAATCCAAACTAGATCACTAGCCGATATATGTTTAAGGCTTGTGTTGCATTCTGTCGAATTTGGATGTAAAGTCTGAGTGCGATAGACTTTACAATCTGAGTCTAAGTGCAATAGACTTTACAATCTGAGTCTAAGTGCAATAGACTTTACAATTTGGGTCTGAACATATTCTGCTTCTAAACAGATTTAGCTTTAAGGTCTGAACACAATCTAAATAAGTTCAGCTTCAGCATAGAGTCTGTGTTCTGGTTTAGCTTCATTCACATTCAGTCTGGAATTTATCAGAGTTGGCAAACTTCTGATGTAGAACAGAGTTTGACACTAAAGTCTGGCAATCTTCAAACTTTGACACGAAGTCTGGAAATCTTCGAATATACTTTGGCCATGTGTTACGTTCGGTCTTACCTTTTGCTGTTTCGACTTTGACAATATCCTTTATATGTTCTATTATCTGCATGGTCTATTACTTAATCATTAAACACGTTAGTAGCCTTTGATTTATTTTGTCATCTTCAAAACATCATAAGGGATTTCCCTAACAATAAGAACTGGACAAAGAATAAAGCAATATCATAGTCTGCCATTAATCATATACCTTCTCAGCCACATTGTTGAGAATATTAATGACTTTATTTAACTCATTTAGGTGATCCTAGATTGACATTCCTCTATCATCTTGAAGTGAAGAACCGTTGAATCAAGAAAAGTCTCTTCAAGAGAGATTTTGATATGCACAACACTTCAAGACTGCATCTACACTCATCTATTTTATCTCTTCAACCAAAACATTATCCCCCAGATTCAGCAGTATTATACACCTAGCCTTTTTTTTTCAAAATATCAACTATTTCTTCTACTTGCATAGTTTGAGGAAATGTACCACTCCGCCTTCTCCTAATGCGCGCTCCGCTGCAAATCCAAGTATTGCAGAGCAGCCATGGCCGCCGAAAGCGAGAGAGAGAGAGTTTCGGGCTCGGGATGGGTCACGAGAGAAAAATCCGAGAAACACCTCTTTGCATTCCACCTTTCTTTCCTCGTCTTCCTCTCTTCTTTTATTCCCCAGGAGAACGATGAGCGAATGCGAGTGATTCGAGTTGGGTTTTTCGCACCCCTTTCCTGTTGGGTCGGGCCAATTGGAAGAGGTCCAGCTAGGTAGAATCCTAGAATCCGTCCGGCACGTCCTTTTCTAGGTTCTTCTGCTATTTACGTGGGACCGATTTGCATTGCATGTCCAATGTTGAGAGAGAAAGCGAACGTAAAAATTCGCGGCCAAGGCGAGGCCGAGCCTCCCCCTCGTGGTGGCCGAGCAAGGCTTGCGGTGGTCGGGCGGGGCCTGGCCTCACCAAATCTAGGCGAGGTCAAGCCTCGCCCCTCCACGGCAAGCCTCGGGGGGCCCTTGTTGGTTGCCGGCGAGGCTCGGCCTTGCTAGATCTAGGCAAGGTCGAGCCTCATCGGTGGCCGGTGAGCTCAGGGCAACTTCACCGGGGAATGGTGAGGCTCCGGCAAGGTCGCCGGGCCTCGTCTGGCTAGTGCCAAGGCCAAGACCAGCTAGGGGAAGAATGGAGGAAGAGAAAGAAAAAAAGGAAGAAAAGAAAAGAAAAGAAAAAAACTTGATTCTTGATTCTTGTTTCTTGAGTTGTTCTTGAGAGCAATAAGTTACTTTTTTTATTTTTTATTTCTTATTTTTGTTCCAAATCTATTCCCGTAAACAAATTTGTTCCCGAGAACAAAAAACTTACCAAACACATTTTTGTTCTAATTCTACTCCACGGGAACAAAAGAGCAGAAGCACCTGTTCCCAAGAGTGTTACCAAACACACCCTTAGTTTCCACTACCAAACCTAGAACTAGACTAGGCAAATTGGATCGGACTGACCAATTCGATCCAATTCACGAGTGGGTCCAAGAATAAGCGGATAATTGTTTTACTCCCTTGTATTCCTTGCAAGGCTACAAGTATGTCTCGTTTTATCCGAGCCGTTATCCTCAAAGGAGTTATCTTGCCCACGCAATCATCATATTCCACACCCTTTTTTCTTTGCATACACTTTGTTTGGAAGTGAATCTCAGCAAAACGATTATTAAAAAGTAACATATGATTTCAAGTAAGCCTTTAAAAAAGAATTTGTTGCGCAAGGATAGTGAGGTCTTCAGCTCATTTCTTTTAAACTCATGGATATCCAAATGAACGTTACTTTTAGAAATTGTAATAATAAGAACTGTAAAAAATAAAAATAAAAATATCAGTCTGGTCCAGGCTATCTAGGCAGTTCAGTCTACTTGTGGAACAAGAAACTGCACCAATTATCACCAATTCCAAAATTTAGGAACCAAATAATGGAGTTGTGGAGTATGACAGAGGAAAATAATGTTCAAATGCATAAACAATTTGTTGTAGGTAGACACTTCCCAATAGGTTACCCATCCTGTCATTTTAAAGCAGATAATATGATTTTTACTATTGCTAATGGCATCCATATAATTTTCATCATAATTATGTATGCCATAAACTCTTGCTATATATAGGAGAAATTTCTTTTATAGTTGTAACGTTGAATCTTATGACCTTAGAGCTTGTAACACTGATACTGATAGTAGAGAAATTGCCTAGTACAGTATCGTGATTTTTTCCGTCCTAATTTTGGGAAGAGTTTTCCACATAAAAATTATCGCTTATTTTTCTTCTCTATTTTTCTCTTAAAAGATTTGCGTTCCTAACACCGAATTGGTTCTTGTGAGATCCGCCCAAAACCAGCTAGTTCGGTCTGCTTTCTAGGTTAGATTCAAATTAGTGCTCACCCCTATCAGCTAGTATCTTATATAGACAATCAAGCATAAGCTTGGTATTTAAAATTGTAATTTTCACCTATTTCTCTAAACAACTACCGATCAACTTGTAATTATTATTGTATTAAAATTATCATTTCTTAACCAGCCTATATAATTAACATTTGCATCCACTGATCAGCGACTATAAAATGGTAGTAGCCTTGAAATTTCTGCTGGATAAACGGTGGAATACATTTCACTCGACAAAATATTGAAAAATACTTGTATTGGCATGCTTCAAAGTCGAATACTTGGACTTTTGTAGGATTAGTAATATTGCAACTCAACTCCTAAAAACGCAAATATCTGGAAGGTATCCCAACTATAAATAATGGGCTTGGAAAAACACTTAAAAAACATGCTGAGGCAACAAAATTTAAATTAATGTTTGGGTGTTTGTGTTAACCGTTCCAGTTTTTATTGTCTTTATTCCATATAAATAACTAAATAATGGGCTAAGGCGGCCTTGCCTGCAGTCATGGTGGTCTGGGCAAGGTTGCCTTCGCCCATGGCACGGCCCCACTAGCACCCACGCCGCAGCTCGTTGGCCACTGAAAAAAATAATAGAAGGAAAAGAGAAGAAAAGAAAAATAATACAAAATAATTTAAAAGATGCTATAGAAATTGAAAAAAATTATCCACATCAATGTCCGACGTGTCATATAAGATGATTGACATTTATAGCTGTGCCATGTAGAATGACCAACATTTATGTTAGTAATTTCTAGCTAAAATTTGTCCAATTAACTATATGGGCAAATTGTCAAAATATTTTAAGACTACATTTGTCATACTGAAAGGTTTATGACTAAATTTATACAAATACATCAAGTTTATGACTTTTTGTTGTAATTATCCCATGGTAGAATATTACATCATAGCAAAGAATATTGACATTTTGGCGCCACTACCCCGTCCATGTTTTTGGATCATGTGAGGAACTTTTCGTCTAGCCGAGTTCATGTGTTCTTACTTGCATTTTGAAAGTTATTTGCCTTTCATTTAGGGTTTATTCTTTAAAGAACATATTTTCGTTCCTAGTGCGTGTCTTGAATATTAGAAAGGGGAGAATTACCAAAAAAGTCCTAAACATATTGTAATTGTGCCAATTCAGTCTTAAGTTTTTTTTTTTTTGTTAATTCAGTTCTAAATCTTTTCCAATTGTGCTAGTTTAGTCATCTAGCCAAATTTGGCTGGCCAACGTTGGAATGGTGACATGGATTTTTTTTTCATAATTTTTTTCACTTTTTTATTTTTCCCTTTCTTCCTTCTTCCTTCCTTTGGCCAATGGCAAGCCTCCCCATTGGCTAGCGAGGTTGACTTGGCTAGCCCTCGCCTCTAGCCAATAACAACCAGCTAGAGTAAGAAAGAAGAAGGACAAAAAAAAAAATTTATTAAAAAATTGCAGTGGATGCTAGTTGGCCAAATTTGGCCAAATGGAATGAATTAGTATAATTATAATAAGTTCATGATTAAATTGGTTACAAAAAATTTAAGACTTAATTAGCACAATTACAATAGGTTTATGACATTCTTTTTTTTATCATTTCCCCACCCAGAATGTGCCCCACGCTTTGAGCAAAAATAAACTACACTTACAAAAATTAAGCTACAACCATTTGCTTGTTTTTTTTTTTTTTTTTTTTTGTGAAATGTCGTCCATAGTTACCTATGAGAACCACTTTTACTAAGATCAAAATGAAAACAATTCATCATGAGGTGGTTGGATTTTGCATCTCTACTAGTCACTAACATTGGAGAAAAAACTAGTCCAAAATAAATTTTCGTCCTATGACAAATATCTATTATATTAAAGCATGTCATTTTCGTAATGCCACGAATGATGAGCAATAAAAAATATATTTAATCAATATTTACTCTTCATCTAATGTAATTACAAAATAATTGTTCTTGTAAATCATATGAAACTTTTTGGATACGGTAATATTCTTTTCACGCAGGAAGTTTAATGTGTTTTTCATAGGAAAAGTGCATTTGAAGTTGTACAAAATTGCAATTGAGTTCAAAAATTTTCAAAAAGTGCAACTACGTCTTAAGAATTATTACAAAAGTGCAATCGAGTCTTAAAAATTTCAAAAAGTGCAGTTAAGTATTAAAACTTATCACGAAAGTATAAACCTTCAAAAAGTGCTATCAATGGAAGTACTTTAGTTGATTAATTTGACAAGTTTTAGAATTTGATTACACTTTTTGAAATTTTTAGGACTAAATTGCACTTTGTTGGCAAGGTTTTAGGATTTCCAATTCATTTATTCCGTTTTTTGTTTGGCTAGTACAATGTGTTATCGCATGGCGACGTGCAACACTCGAAGTGCGTGACGTGGTGTTAAGCTACGCACTCCCTCTCCCTCTACCTTTGTCTCTGCCTCTCTCTTCGCCCACTTTTTCTCCGACCTCTAGCGTCGCCACGTCCTGTCCAACTCCTCTTGTGCCCTCAACATTGACACCCGCGTTGGCCAGGAACTCAAGGCCCTCCACTACGTCAACGAACCATGCCTCTACCTTTGCCTTCTGCATTGCCTATGCTGACCCTGGTCAAACTCAAATCTATTGATTCGAGGTCAAGCTAAGCTCTAAATCACAAATCTAGGGTTTACTCGAGCTTAGATCCAAAAAATGAGGTCAAGTTGAGCTCTAAATCAAATTTTTCGGCGGAACTCGAGCTCGACGACAGTGGACAGACAACGGTGAGGTAGTGGTGGAAGGCGTTTCGCGGGATTAAGCTGATAGTGAGTCTTAGTTGAGGCATTTCCTTTCTAGCGAAGTGAAAGGAGGAGGTCTATGGCAGAGTGAAAGCATTGAAAGGAGTAAGAAGAAGAAGAAGAAGAAGAAGAAGAAAACCATTAATTGAAGAAGAAGAAGAGTAAAACCATTAATTGAAGAGAAAGAGGGGATGCGCCGAGTCCAAGCATGAAGAAGAAGAAAAAAAAGGAAAAAGGAAAAAAAAGTTAAAACAATAATTGAAGAGAGAGGAAATGGGAGGGTATTTGACAAGTGGGTCCCAAATTAACACGTGGCGGATGTTGAGTGGACTAATGCAAAGCTGACGTGTCTACACGTGGGCACCCAATACTTTCTCAAAAATCTTAGGTGGGCTTTGACGAGAAATATTGGAATATTTTGAATTGGACAGGTGACCAACATGGCAAATGACACGTCATTTTGTTGAAAAACAATTGCCATCTCGATTTTCTTGCCGAAAAGTTCCAAATCAAAATCAACGGCTCCAATTGATAATTCCAAACTCTAATTGAGATCGCTAGTCATGACTCTGCTTTTGCCAATCAAGCTCATGAGTTAACATCGATTCATAAACGTATAAAGTTCAATTGCAGAAAAAAAAAAATTCAGTTCGACCTCCATGTGTTTGTGCTTTTTCTATGTGTTGGACTTGAGCCATATGAACGCTAATGGACGCAAGTGATTAGTAAACTTCCTTCCCTCTTCCTGCGCTGGTGCTATCTCACCAGTCCACTCTCATAGTCTCTTGGGTCATTTACAAATTTGAAAGTCAATGTTCACCGTTTGGCCTTTCATCGAAGATTGAAAAGAAATAAAAAAAGAGAGAGCACATGAACGAAGTGAACCATGATTTCCTTAAATTGCTATAAACTGGTCCTTCAAGAAAGTCAACCAATTAAAACTACACGGCCAGGCTCACCAAAGGAGTCAAACTTCGAAATTTATGGTTGAGTTCATATGCTGCGTTTCAACCTGTGAGATACCATGAAAGAAATCCTCTCTTGTGCTAACTTCATGGACAAAGTACTGCGCGTATGACTTGAGACATATGGCGGATGCATTGGCTTATTCTCTAAGGCTGCGTGATCTTTGTGGTGCGCAAAAAGCTATTAGGGACTGGAAATTCTAGGTTTAATTGGGTTATGCAATTCTTGGAAGGCCATTTCCTTGATAAAAGAATTCTGAAGTTGGCTTGGAATGGGGCCATTCGCTGCATTTGGAAGGAAAGGAACTCTGTGTTGCATGCTGGTCCTTTCTCTAAGCTCATCGAGAAGCATTCTTCTTTCGATGAGAGTTCGAATAGCTGCTTATCATTCAACACCAGAGGAAGCATGATATGGGCTAAGTTCCCGTTGTGCTTTATCATTCAACAACATTCAGTGATGGGGTGTGGAATAAAACTAGGAGGTTGAAATGTTTCACCAAATTCTGCGTGCAAAGTGTTTGTGGCAAGGTCAGATTGCGTGTCTTAGTAATGCATCTGCCTGTGGCCGACGTCAAACTTCGGACGCATCACTTGGTAGACAACTGGTAGTTTTCACTGAGCATATTATTTCTCTTGGAGTTCATATGCAGGACATAAGTAGCCTGGTAAAGCTCAGATATTAAAGGCGGAACACTTCAGAAGAAAGGAGCAGCATTCTCATTGAAACCAAGGTATTCCAGGATCCAACTCCACTGTGAATCAGGATAATCAGACACATCACATTAACAACATTACCCTACAAAACGAAAAGAAAAAGGATTTCAATAATATAAATGAAACAAGGATACAGATGAACATCACAAACTGGCACTAACCACTCACGATAAGCTTTGCTCTAGCATGGCCTTCATTGATTTGGAGCTTCTCTCCATTGCCATCAAGAGCCAAACAAAAGTCACGAGCACTGCCTTTACTAGGTATTTGGGCTTGTGCCTCTGCTCTGCAATGACTTGCTGCATAGCACGTCAACTCCACCCACACTCTGCTCGTGATCTTCCACTTTACTAGCTTTAGATTACTCAACTCTTTGGCCAAGATGCATCCATCGAACAAGACTGATTTGCTCTGATCTGCCTTCACGTGGATTGGCTCTGCACCCTTGGCATTCATGTCCACGTCCATGATTTTGTGGCAGGCATCCTTCAGTTTCTTTACTGCCTCTGTTCCCTCCTCTTGAAGAACTTCTTTGCCTCAGCGCCTGTGTCCCGGAATCTTATCTGGCTGAGGCCGGCCACGTTGCACATCATTGTAGGTTGCTTGATTAGAAGATACAACATTTATTAAAGTAAATGTCTCATTAGGCCTGGAGCAGCACAAAGAGCAATCCTTGCACCAAATACTCTGGAAATAATAGTTTGAAAATCCACTCAGTAATTAGAATACTACCGGTCCACCATGCACAGAATAAATTATTTACCTTTCCTGACGAGTTAAGAATTTCCTATTAACAAACTCGAGCTTGTTACTCAGTGTCGACCTTTTCTGAACTATCTGACAAGAAAAATATCGTACGACTTCACGGCGATTATCATCCTATATAAATTTGTAATGCGAGTTTAGTGATGTGTACTTCTTTTAATTCATGGTGATAAGTGCAATTTTTTCTTCATGACATGATGATATTCACTTAACCTCTCGCATTTGGGAGCTTCTCCATAAATATCATGATGGAAACATTGTAGGGAGAAGAACTGCAGTTCTTACATATAGGATTCTGGTAACAGTAGAGATTATTGCATCTTCCCAATACATCAGCACATGATTTTCTCGAGTGATGCCTCATTGATAATACATTCTCTCTTAAGATCTGAGTAATGTTTAGCCTGGCATCTTATGAACAAAATCAGCTATGATCTCAAATGAAACCTGAGTTTAGTTCAGAAGTGTAACTAGGAGCCTCAATACGTTATGAATTAAAATTGGCGAGTTCCAGGAGAGAAGCATGACACCGCCACCATCGCAAAGTTCTCAATCTACTTGGGGCTTCGAATCAATAGAAATATGAAAGTATCCATTCAAAATGAGGAACCTGAAACCAAACATGATAGAACAGTGCAGGCTTCATAGACTCCTTCATATGGAAAATTTAAGTCACACTTCTAGTATCTAATTCTATGCTGCATCACATCCCTCAAGGAAACATATGCATCTTAAGTTGGAGCGAGTGTGGTTGGACATTACAGCCAGTGAGACGATGACCATGAATGTTAATATATTACAGTAGAAAAAAGGTTGCCGGGACATTTCAGGTGAAATTTTGCTTGCATTCGACGAATCTTCAGAGATTCACGACCCAATAAATGCCTGGGAAATGGATAAGTCCAGGAATTACACAATGATGAGATGACAACACATCAATTTCTACGTATCTACGAACTTACCTCTCACTTAACCGGATCAGTCTATTTGCAGATTTTGGCAGTTGCTGACAACATGACATTGATGTGGTACTATGAACGCAGTGCTGCTTAGACTAGGCAAGCTGCAGAGTTTTAATCTTTTCAATGAAGTACCTGCCGAGCTGCCTCTGAATATAGTTTTCAAGCTGTTGCATGAGTCTATCTCAAGAATCTCCAGGTTTGGTGGTAATTCGGATGAGGGAGAAACTTGTTCCAGTTGGGGACAAGATTCTATTTTAAGCTGTTTTAGATTTTTGAAGCTCCCCGGCTTCATTGTCTGGCCGCATATCCTCTCTAGCATAGCAGCGTGGAAAATATGGAGAATTTCCAAGTTTTCAGCTCCTCCAAGCACTACCTCTAAATTCTCCAGATCCGGACACCATCTCACTTTCAGTACTTGCAGGGAGACCATCAAAACCCTGATTCTCTTAAGCTTTGGTAATTCCAGAAGATCCAACGTCTGCAAGTTACATTCTACGGGCATATCAGGGTTGACTAGCCTTTCCATTCTCTCACAAAATTTGATTTGAAGGGTTTCGAGCTTCTTTGGCAGCTTGGAGAATGGGAAAATGCTAATGAGCATCGGGCAACAATCTATATACAAGTGCTCAAGACCTCCGAAGACCTCAGACTGCACTGAATCATCACATACGCAACTCAAGGAAGAAAGATTGCACAGATAAAGAGAGTCAAGCTTTCCTGAAGCTCTGGCATCTCCTTCACCATCAACTATACTACTGATACCTGTGCACCTCTCAAGCCAACAGCTCTTTATTGATCTTAGATTCTCTTTAACAAGTTCAGATAAGTTCCTCAAAGAGCTATCATCTGTTAGCGATATGTGATCAGCATGCTCAAGAACACACTCAGGTAGATTGAATTTGCTATAGGATCGATGGATCTCCAGAGACCGCCCAGGTTCTTTATGATGAGGAATTCTTCCTTGAGATTCGATATCCATCAGTCGGCCCGTGTCTCCAAGGTCGTTTATCCTTCCATCTGCATTTTTGGGAGGCCAAACAGAAAAGTGGAATTTTTGGAAGCATGTATCCCACACCATGGGATTCTCCTCCACGAACTGCAAAAATCTGGTACCACAAATCGATACGGAAGGCCAGTCAGAAGATTCAGCAATCTCAGAACTTAGGGATCCACAACCTCCCAAGTCGAACTCCTCCGGAATATACTTTATCTTGCTCCAGTCGATTTCTTTCATATGCTTCATATCCTGCAGACTGAGCTTCCTCAGACTAGTCAGATCCGAGATTCCATAGGGAAATTCTTGTATCTTTGTCCCTGAAAGATCTAGAACCTTCAATTCGGTAAGAGACTTCAAATTTTCCAAACTTTCCAAATTAGCACAATCTCCTAGCAGTAGTTGTTGGAGCTTGCGAAAAGTCTCCAGCGGATGTAAAGACTCGACGTTAGTCCCCGATAGATCCAGCAGCTCAAGCTCCTTCAAAGCATCCAGCTCCGACACTTTACAGGAGCAACCTCTCAGAGAGAGCTCCCTAAGTTAGTGAGGCAGGACAGAGATGGAAATTCCTCAAATTCTATTTCAGAGAGGTTCAGAATCCTTAGTTTGCTCATATGGTGCAGAAATTCAAGTTTTATATTGCTCAAAGATTTTCCACCACAGAGGTCGAGGACCTCTAGGTTTTTTAGAGCTTCCAAGGAAGGAAGGTTATTCCAGTGGGGGCAATTTCTTATTATTAGGCGACGGAGGCTGACAGGAAAGCAATCTCGTGGAAGGCTTTCGATTTTAGTCTCTGAGAGATTGATCGTCTTCAGGTGAGACATGCCTCGAAAGGAGTCATTGCTTGTTATCACCAACTCGGAGCATCCCGACAGATCAAGAACTTCCAGTTTCTGAAGTGAAGGCAAGTTTTGCAACTTAGTAAGGAACTTACAATTCTTTAGCAAGAGAAAACGAAGTTCAGAAGGCTGAGAAAGTGATGGCAGAGCTTTGATTTTAGTATTTGAGAGGATGAGTCGATGAAGGGAATTAAGATGTTCAAATGAGCCGTCTTCAAATTCTTCCAGTGCAGAGGCATCACAAAGGTTCAGCTCCTCAAGGCCTGGGAGGCCTTGCGTAGATGGCAATTTGCAAAGATGAACACAACTACTCAAAAGAAGATGAGATAGGCTGCTGATGTTGAGAGGTAACTTATTTACAGCACTACCTGTGAGATCCAGAACTCTAAAGTCGGTCTTGGTTTCCTGAGGATCGTCCTGTACTTCTTTCAAACATGTCGTCTTCGAAAGATCGAGAATCTTAAGTTTAGTTAATGGTTTTAGGGTGGGAAGTCTTTCCAGGGATGGACAGTCACCTAAGAGGAGTCGAGTGAGCTCCCCCAAATTATGAAAGAAGGGGAGGCGCCCAATCCTGGTTTTAGAAAGATTGAGAATTTGAAGTTTTTGGAGCAGAGAGAGGTTCTTGACCTGGATACTCTTGAAAGAGTCTGAACCAGAGAAATCAAGCTCTTCCAGTTTTGCCAATAAAAGCACTGACTCGCTTGCCGCTTCCTTTTTCTTCAATAAACTAGTATCACACAATTGGTTTAAATTGGGACATTTTCTAAGAATGAGCCAGCGGAGTTTGCTCCGATTTAGGAGAGACGCAGGAAGCCACCGGATGCCAACTTCAGATAAGAGATCTAAGATCTTTCATATGCTCAAAAATATCATCACGGATTTGCTTCACCATGCGAGCCCCAGATATCTCAAGAACTAGTAAGTTTGTAAGTTCATGGATCTCATCCACGCTCTTCAATATATGACATCCCCTCAGGACAAGTACTTGAAGCTCCTTCAATTCTGCAAGTTCTGAGGGCACCTTTCCGAACATTGGATTTATGATGACCAGGACTTTAACTCGTTGTTTGTGTTGGAAAAATGTTTCAGGGACTTTCCTGCGAAATCGAGCACCATCTATGAAGAGTGTGAACATCTCATCCCTTTTCTTACTACCCGTCTTTACGCTTTTCTTACTACTCGTCTTTATCATCCCATCGCTCTGTATAACCCTCCCAAGACCAGCCCATCTATGATCACCCAGCACACTAGCCACACCAACATGTGCAGAACCGCTGAGTCCATCGCGTCGGTGATCTTCGACTCCCAAAGCATCACTGTCCATAGTAATATAACTGTCCTCTTTTTCTTTTAGAAATCCACGAACTTTGAGCTCCATCAGAGTATGATGTGCTTCCTCATAGGCCGTCTCATAATGATCATGGTGACCAAAATAGCCTTCCAATAACCAATGAGCTATCAGCTCATTGTAGTGGATCTTATTATGATGGACAAACAAGTATCTGCAGTGCCAACAGCACTTACTGAGGGTGCTTGGCAACATCTGATACACATGTTGCCATAATTTTGCATTATCAGCAGATTTTATTATAGAGGCCATTTCTTCAACTGCATTGTCCAATTCAGAGTCCTTAACACGATTGATAGCTTCTGCAATCATGATAATTACTCCAGGACGACCCTGGCTACCTTTTCCAATAGCTGCAGACAGTCTTTCAAATCCAGTAGTCTCCCCGCTCACCGAAGGTGGCGGCCTGCACAAGGCCCTAGAAAAGTCTGCCTTGGCTCTATTCCACAGTAAACGAGAGGAATTATCATTAGACAGGAATTTCATTTCATAAAATTTTATATGGTCTGGCAAAATTGTAAAATCATTTCCCTCATCGCCAATACAGTTGTCATTGCTAATTCTAGTGATTAAAATCTTAAAATGGTGCCCTTGGAGGAGGTCATTTAAATCAGAATAAATTCTCCGATGACGCATGTTATCAAAATCATCCAGAACTACAAGAATATATGGACCTTTTCCATCTCCGGGAGCATCTTTCTGATCAACCTTCGCTGTTTTCTCCTCTTCAGGCTTTGAAGTTTTCATTTGATCAAGTTTTGCAGTTTTCATCAATTTAAGCTTTTCCTGTATTCTCCATTTCAGATTTTCCAAGGCCTTTTCTTGCTCCTGTTGCTCCATCTCAGTATTATCATCTTCCTCCCACTCATCATCAGAAGGAACTACAGACAGCTGAATGGCAAATTATTCAACAAGAGCTTTGCCTTTGTGGCTGGCAGAATTACTTACTTTTTTTGCCATCCATGTTTTACCCACTCCAGCTTCTCCAGAAAGGACGACTGTTTTCACGTGATCTTCACTTAGAAAACCTAAAATCTTTTCTTGAGTTTCCAGAGAATCTTCCAGGTTGGCAATCGCCAGCAAATGCAACTGTACAAATAGACATTGGTTAAGGATGATTTTCTGTTCTGTCCCTTTTTGATGAACTATGCTTCTAAGTTAACCATAGGGAGCAAACTTGACTCAACAATTCCACATAAACCATTTTATATAGTGAAGCATGCACTGTCAAATCTCAACTACAAGGGCTTCGAAAAGGGGATAAAAATACATTCAGGAAGAAAATTTGGTCACTCCAACTTGGAAACCTGCCTATGTAAAAATGTTTATTGTCTCATCAAACACGATATCGCATTATTACTTCTAGCCTCTAGGAGCCCCCAATACAAGAAGAATGACTGTGTTACCTATAACGAACGTGCCCAATAAATACTAATTGAAACAAGATGATTGTAGTGTAACCATGTGGATTTCGAATCCTTGCAGAATCATCTCAGATCCAATATATAAAAATTGGAGAACTAAAGTAATCACCATGCTCTGCCATGTCGTTAGAACACTCAGTATGCAGGGGTTTATAATCTTACTTCCACATTCTATTAAGCTTCCGTTCGTTTCGTGGAAAATAATTTCCGGGAAAATGTTTTTCGGATTTTCCGGCGTTCGTTTCACGGAAAATGAATTTCTTGGAGAAAATGTTTTCCATGAAAGGAAAAAAGTCTTCTAAATTAAAAGAAAATGTTTTCCACTTTCCAAAAGTGGAAAACATTTTCCTCACTTGATTTCTCTTATCTCACATCTCTACAAATCCTAATTTTCTCCTCCCCTTTCTTTTTCTTCTTTTCTTTTTTTGTTCGAATTTTTTTAAATTTTCTTTTTCATTCCTTTTTCTTATCTATTTCTTTTTCTATTTCTTTTCTTTTTGTTTCCTATCTTCTTCTTTCTTGGCTAGTCGTCGGCCATTGCCAGCAAACCTCGAGCTCGTGGATCTCAATCTCACACTCTACACTCTTGCTTATCATTTTCATTATTTATTATACCCTACAGTTGTACATTACTCAAGTAAAGGGCTTTACATGCTTTTTTTTTTTGCTTTTGTTTATTAGAATACAAAAGACGCAGGGGGAGAACATGTTACTCAATTGGAAGATTCTCATGAGAGCTGTACATGCTCTGCTTCTTTTCTCTTTTGCTTCTTTTTAAAATTCATACAAACATTTTTTAGAGTAGATGAACGTTTGGCGACAATGTGGGAACAAAGATATGGAGTAAGTTTGCCTAGATTTAAAGGCAAATTCATATTTGATGAATTTATAGGTTGGTAAGTGATGCATTCCTAAGTGGTGAAGTCTTAGAAAATATTTTCCTTACTGAACATTGGAAAATATTTTCCAAAACATTTTTAGGTTTTAGCTGAACACCATAAAATAGTCATTTTCCTAGAAAATAACTTCTGGGAAAATATTTTTTGGAAATGGCCAATTTTCCGTAAAACGAACGGACCCTAAGTTCTTTTTAATCTGTCAAGACAAAACAATAACGCTTCATGGTTGTCCTGCGGTGAACTCAAAATTCTTCCAACAAGTTCATTGCGAGAATTAGCGAAGTTTGTTAGCTTTAAACATATGCCAATGTCAAAATTCTAAGGCTTTCACTTGGATGCACCCCTTGCATTAGTTAACCACATAGTTTTCAACATGATGTGTATAAAGAATTCTGCGGTACCGAGGAAATCTTTTGTTCTGATAGTTGTTCACCAGAGTACTAATTGCAAAAAGAAGTTTAATTTTGGAAAAGTTCACATCTGCAATCATTTACAGTTGTATCGTCGTGCTTGGACTTAAAAACTTGAGTTGGAGTTGGTTACAATAATTGTTTCTTAAAGTCCTATAGCTGGCCACACATGCACAATTTGTATTTTTCATTTTACTATTATAAGATTTGTGGAACTATTACTAACTGTTCTAAAAGTTTAAGCTATTAGATGAGGGCACTCACGATTCCTCTTATTTTTTTCCTAGTATTAGGCGTGGACATAATTAATTGGGAAGACAAATGGGGTCTAAAACAAATTGAACTCAATACCTCAAACTCTGATACCATATGAGATTTTATGAAACTACTGCTAACTATTTTAAAAACTTAAGCTATTAAATAAAGGCAATTATGCTTACTCTAGTCTTGTTGCCTAATATTAGGCAGGAACATATTGAATTGGAGAGGTAAATGGAGCCTAGAAAAATTTGAACTTAAGGCCTCCAACTCTAATACCATATGAAATTTTGTGAGACTACTGTTAACTATTCTAAAAATTTAAACTATGAGATGAAAGTGTGATTTAATATTTAATTATTCTAACATTCACGATGATTATTAAAAAAGAAAAAGAAGTAGAGAAAGGAACACATTTTTCCCAATTGTTTCCCTAACTTTCATCTTTAATTATAAAGGTCATGTCTAGAGACTGCCCATAGTTACTAGCTACGTAGCACTGACACAAACATGCGACGCAACACGGCACGACATGACATGCCGACACGTTATTTATCAAAAAATAGAGAATTCCAATACGTTTCGACACGTTATATATTAAATATATATTTTTATATATAAATGCAAAAATAAATAAATAATAATAAAAAAGAGCATATAATTAATTTATACTAAATATATTAATCCAACATTTGTTAATATCATTTATTATTTTAATTTGACTGAGATTGAATGAGAAATTCAAAAATTGCAAACACAAAAGAGTAAATTTAAAGGAACATATCATTTTTTTTACACTTGTTGGAAATTAATGAGATTTTTTATAGTTCCAAACTGAGTTCAGAGTTCATGATATAGATTGGCTTGGAGCTCCTTTGCAAAACAAGGTTCAAGAAAAATGAAAATCCAAGACAAGAACTCTCAAAGTATGACCAAAAGAAAATGAAATAATTAAATTTGCCATGGAAAATGTGACTTAAAGAAATAACTCGCAAGTGACGCTGCGAGAGGCGAAGAAACAAAAAAAAAAAAAAATCACAACTTTAAGTCTGTGGGGGCAGCGAAGCGACGTCAACGAGAAGAGGGGTGTTCCATCATCATTCACGGGAATGTCAAAACTTATAAGTGAGAAACTTGAGAGTGAAAATTTTATTCTTTCCCTTTTATTTTTGTTATTTTCATTATTTTTTCATATATTTATATTTTGACCCCTCAAGTATTGAATTTTTTTAAAATTGACCCCGTGCGTGTTGGAGTCGCGTGTCGAAGCGTGTTGGGAAGAGTTGACCACGTGTCGGATTTCTCGACACTCCTTGACCGCGTGTTGGAGCCTATCAAACACGTGTTGAAGTGTCGGACACGATACAAAGGCTTCTGGAGAGTGTCAGTGCATCTTACTTGACAATTGTTTCTCAAATCCTTTTCTAGAAGTACAGCTACTAACTCATACGTATTTAAACATGCAGTTGGGGTCAATGTGACATGGTCTATATACTATCTTCTACAAACTCAACAATATAAATTGCTTCTACAGCATGTCGTGAAAAACACTTTTTAGTAAAATATTTCGACATTTGGGGATCGATGGGACTTGATTTTGGCCAACAACACCCCTAGGGATTCATCGAGTAAATAATGAAGGTAGACGTTACCAACAAATTAGAAACAAAATCAACGCCACGTGATTCGAGCATGAAGAAGAAGGAAAGAAAAAGGAAAAAAAGGAAATATTTCTCGCGTACTATTGCAGCCAAAGACAAAACGATCCAACAGAAAAAAAAAATACAAAATAAAAAAAAATGCAAGAGAAAATTCAAAATTGAGCAGGGGAGGGGCTAGCTGGTGCAGTCAGTGCACAAACAAAGACTCCGGAAAATGTGAATTTACAAATTTGCCCCCTGAAGAATAAAGCGGTTGATGTGGCTTCCTTTTCAGAGAGCTTTTTAGGGGTGCATGATAACCAAAATTTCTGTTCCAGAAATAGTTTTTTTGTTCCAAACCTGTTTCTAGAAGATAAATCCATTTAATAAACCTATTCCGTTTTTCTATTTCTGAAATAGCTTTCTATTCTAGAAATAGGTTTAGAAGAGAAATCAGAAATAGAAAAAATCTACTTCTCTATTTCGAAACAGAAATCAGAAATAATTTCTCCTACAAACCTTAATTTCGGTAACTCTCACCTCCTCTATGACGTCTTGCCTTCTCCTCCTCCTCCGCCGGTCGCCGCCCGCCGCCACCTGCCACCGGCGGTCGCCGCCGGCCGCCGTTGCTGCCGCCGCCCGCCACTGCCGTTGTTGCTGCCCGCAACCGGTCGCCGCCGCCACCGCCGGTTGCCGATCGCCGCCGGCGGTTGCGGTCGCCGCCGCCGCCGCCGGTCACGGTCGTCGCCGCTGGTCGCGGTCGCCGTTGCCGGTCGCCGGTAGCCGCCGCCACCGGTCGCCACCACCGCCAGTCATCGCCGCCACCGGTCGCCCGCCGCCAATCACCGGTCGCCAACTACCCGCGCGATCGCCGATCGCTGCCGCTACCACCGGCAACCAAAACGAATTTCTATTTTTAGAGTAGAAATTTGGTGACGATATCAAACGATTATTTTTCTTAGAAACTCTTCTAAAAATAGAAATAGAAAAATCTATTTCTGTTCCAGAAACTATTTATGGAACATAATGGTTGTCATGCGTGCCCTTAGTCAAAGTAGTTGCGGTGGACTGAAAAGTGTCAGAGGACAATCCTTTGATTTATTTGGTTATCACTGCTGCTGCCGTGCCGTGTGCTAACATTTCTCATTCAGGTTTGAACTCTTAAATGCAATATAAGCTTCCACTGCATAAGAGGGAGGTTAATTACTCAAAACTTCTGTCAATGTACGCATGCTACACTAATGATACTCTTAAGTTACCAAAGACACTTTACAACCGTCACTCATTCGTGACTTATTTCACCTCTAATTCTAAAAGTAAATCTCAGTGCCGAAACATATTCACCAAACATATCCTCAAAGCTCAAATTGTTCATTAAATTCCTTGCATGGGGTCACAAGAGAATTATTGTTCAGCAACAAATCCAGGGAATAATATTCATAGCTCTGAGGGCAAATATCTTACATCCAAAGTACCAAAAATAAAGCTGCAACTCGACTATTGCCAAGCAACGCTCTTATAAACTAAGAACAAGTTAGCCTTCGGTGGATCCAGCAGAGTACAGAAAACTGAAGCCTGAAACAATGGGGATGATCTTCATCACTCCATGCCCATCTGGTGGCCCTCTAGGGCCTACAACTTCGAGCTGTCAAGAAATGAGACGTGATCATGATGTTTCTACTTTGGCAAAGGACAAGTTAAACTGGTTTGGTATAGCTAGTTTCTAATACCAAATGCAACAAAAAGTTCAATATTTGGGAGATGACAAAGTACACAAGTAAAGTTGTAGATGTCATCTATGATTATAATCCAATAGAGTTTCAGTGTTTAGAGGTTGCAAGCTACTGGAATTGTCAGAATTGAACAAACTTTCGATGTCTAAAAATGTGAAAGTTATGAGCATTTTCTGTGTCTTGTATGCAGAAAAGATTCTGAATTTCTATGGATCAAGATCACCGGGTTTGTCAATTCAATCTAACATACTTTGATGTTTCCAATGTAAAGATGAAAACAATTGTTCACCTATCAATTGAATGGGCGAAGATAATCAAGATTGACTTGAATCTAGTAGTTCTATGATATTTAAAGCCATGACATTCATCTTCCCATGGTTGGTGACTTCAATTGAAGTTTCTCCATAGAGATGAAGATCGTTAAAGTCATGTGAATTTGTCAAGTTCAATGTGGTAGCTCCTCATTCTATTGTAATTACTCACATGTCACATTATGTCATTCCTACTTGTAATATATGGGAAGATGGAACCAAGTTAGTTTCCTACTGAAATCGTATGAAGAAGAGAAATAACATACTCTCTTTTTCCTAGTGGCTTGTTCTACTCCATAAGAAAACTAATACGTGGTAAAATAACCCCATTCTCATATAAAAAAAGAAAGTACAATCAGATATTATAGAAATTGAGGGCGACAAATATGTACAACTTTTTCGACAAGTAACATGGAGAGCGACATGCTGAATCATTGAACAGATCCAGTTGTTGCCTTCTCCATTCCTAAGGAAAAGCCCCTCTCAAGAACCTTAGCTAGGTATCAAATGGCTTATTTTCCCATGCGTGCATGATCAGGTTTCAGTTTTAAAAATACAAGAAAGCGAAGAAAGGAGATATTATCTTCAAGTGATCCATCACACTGCGGTATATTTCAAGTTATGTGAATGCGAATTGCAGCTGTTTCCATTTTAGTTTTCTCATCTTGTTTTATGCCGGAACGAGCTCGACTAGTTTGAGTAAGGAAGATGCACTTGACTTAATTAGATGGCAATCTGCATTTTGGAGATCACATTTTACTTCAACTCAATAGCAACTCCTTTATGCCACCTTCAGATTAAGGTTACTGGACCTTCTATTGTTTGGACAATTTTCTCTCCGCCTTTCATTCCCCTGGTCTCCCTGCTCTCATTTACACTTCTTTCTATATACTCTCTCTATTTGTAACAGAATAGACCTGTAAATCCGAACATGAGACATCCATTAACCGTGTTGCATCTGAATCCAAATGAATTTCTCGCCAGTCTTTAGAAAATTAATGCAGATGATGAACAATAAATGATGACATGTTTAATGGTCTTGGAAAATCCTCTTGTAAAACAGGAAACACAAGCGATAAAAATGAGTTGTTACTTACGCTAGGAATGAGTCAATATTCAGTGGATGGCGATGGCCATCTTATGTTTGGGAATTCTTTAACAACCTTGAAACCTCCCGACAACTAGTTTCACAAGTTCCGATTGATGCCTTCCAATCGCCAAACAAAATTGAAGTGAGCTTTGAGTAGTATAAGAAGTTTCCAATAATAGGACCAAATTAAGATTTTTATGTGAATGATGAAAGTAAGTACCCATTGGCGATTTTCTCCGATTCCCATCCTTTAAAGGACGCAACCTCCTTGAAGGCACGCTTCCAACCCTCACACTCATTGGGGTAATTCTCCTTATGTTTACGAAAGTCCACTTCAAAACAAGGAGATATATGTTTCACGTCCCATGGGTTCACTTTGTAGAAGATGGGCAGTATCTTTTGCCCCTTTGTTTTATTGCATTTCACCATGCATTCTAGCTCACGGAGGCACCAGCGAGAGGAGGTAAAATTTTGAGAGATAATTGGAATGGATATCTTGCTGTGTTCGATGGTATTCATAAGCTCCTCTAGAATGAATTTACCTATGAGGGACGTACCATCGTCATAAAACACTCTGATTTTTGCAGCCACAAGTTTGATGTGTAGGTATGCAGCAAAGCTATCTCGAGTATCACAGGCACGAAAGGCCAAGAACACTTGGCTATGCAGTCTCCTTTTCTCCAAATGGTGATGATACCCTGTTATCCAGTAAGACACACCAAGGGAGATGATGAGATGCAGCCCTACGAATCATATGAAAATCTTAAAAGACCGAGTGACTTTTATGTAAGAGTTTTCCTAATGTGGACTAAATTAATTGATATTGTAATTTATTGTTTTTACGGTTACCGTAAACGGGGTTGGTCTAAAGAGAGATAGAAGGTTTCTTAATTATCTAAATATGGGACTTGGTGTGGGCCGAGTTGGCTGGCCGAATGAGGGGGACTGGTGGAAACTCTATAAATAACAATGCCAAGTCTCCTCCTCTAACCCTAATTCTCACTTGTATCATCACCTAAGGGGCGTTTACTTAACGTTACACGTGAGGGGCCGCCTCATTGCCAAAATGATACGGAGGGCAATAGAGGAGAATGACTTGATGCGTGGATCCCCTTGATATATGTGGGTAATCCTTTTTTTCTGCTTCCGCTTTATGTTCTATGAATCCCAAAACAAGTGCGTCAATCTTTCTACTCAATTATGCATGTTATTGTTCTAGTTATGGAGATATTGGGGTTGCGCAATTTACGTCCAACATTTTAAAGCCACAAGATCGGTAGTCACAAACCATGCCAACCTTATGACTTTATGTGGAATTAAGGGAAGCCAAAGCTCTCACATGATGAACACAGAATACTTACATGATCTTATGTGGTGATTAGACCTCAATATAGGAAATAGGGGAGCCTTTCGATCCCCGTTGTCTTCAATTCACTCAAAACCCTTCCGACCACAATTTTCACCAGCTCTGCTTCATTCCTGTCCACCACATATTTTTGTGTAAATCAAAGTTAGTCTTATAGCCTTCCTTCCCCTAACTCTGCAATTCCGCATCATCCAATCCGATCTAAGAGCATAGGGGTTCGATTCGTAGATTCGTGAATGCATACACATACATACATACATACATACATACCCATTAGCAGTGATCTGTGATATCCATCCTTTAAGCCCCGTTACCATAGTCAGTGCTTTCTGCCATCCTGCCACTTCATCTGGCCAGACCCTCATGTGTTTCGATAGAGCCTCTTCAAAATTGCCTGATCCACTTCTTATATCATAGAGTTCCACCTTATAGAATACAGGGAAGACTGATATGCCATGCTCTTTGTGGCAATCCATAATCTCGACGAGCTCACGAAGGCACCATTTACTTTGTGCATACTGTTCAGAAATGATGGGGATCACGATCCTACAACTTCTGATGGCCCGGAGGAGCTCAGGGCCTATCTCTTCGCCAACCGGGAGCGCGTCGTTGTCCCTGAACACATGAACCCCAGCAGCTACCAAGCTGGTATAGAGGAAATCGACGAAGCAGCTGCGAGTGTCTGGGCCTCTGAAATTCAAGTACACATCGTAGTTCCAAGGGAGCGTGTCTTTTCCTCTGCAGGGCTTTGTAGGCACACACGGACAGAAGAACTAATGGTGGAACAGTTGCTAAGCCATACAATACTCGTCTCTTATTCATTTCTTCTCTGTTTCCGGATCTCAGTATGCCTTAATTGCATAAATCAAGAAAATCAAGAGGACTTGATGACTTTTCTTGCTCGGGACCATGGGAAGTATTGCAAAAGCAAGCGATCTAACAATAAAATAGACTAAATAAAGAAAATAAATTAGATATTAGATTTATATGGTTCGATCATAGTGATCTATATCTACGGAGAAAACAGCGATGAATTTCACTATAAATCAATAGATACAATGAAATTACATACTGAGTCATTCAAACACTTTCAATGTTTTTCAACCTCTAATCATACCCAATAACTCACATAGTATTTAGCCTCAATAATTTCTCACTAAATAATCTCTCAATTTCACGAAAAGAATTATATATAAATTCTTATCACAAGTATTTAATATGACTTCTACACTAAAATTTCTTGGTCTAATCGCACGAAGCCAATGGAGAAGTCCACGGGTAAGCACTTGTGAAACGGCGCTTCAAGACCTCTTATACAGATTCGTTGCTTTAAAGTTTCATCAACTGCACGAAGACCCACGCTGCCCACGCATCAACCGGCGCAACCAAAATTCCCACAACCTTATATTTATATATAAAATACTTCAAGGGATGATCCGTGGGCGAATTCTACACGGAAGTGAAGTCCGTGTTTGGACTTATCCTCTTTCAAATTTTGTTGACCGACTTTATTTTTAACAATCTGACGCCAACCATAAGACTAATTTGTGTGCCTCTCCTTCGATTTCAATTTAATTTATTTTCGAAATTCAGATTTTCGCTTCAAACTCAAACTCAAGACATATTTTAACTGAAAGTTTGTTGGGTCTACATTTCCCCCCCCATGAACAGTACCTAATAATGTGTACACTGCGTCCATGTGCCGATCACATGTTAGATCCTCTAGAGGTTCTAAATGCTCTATGTTTCCATTAGTCTCCTTTCACGTCCTTCTCAACCCCTCCTAACTTTGTCTACACATTTTGCTCATATCTCCTCACTAAAGCATATGAAAATCTTCAATTTGACATGATGAATCCACCTTGAACAACATTCTCATCTTATCCTCGATTAGGTAATACCGACTTTTCTTGGATATGTTCCTTTCCATTTTTTGTTTTGTGTGTAATTATTAATGAAATAAAGCATTCTCATGTCCATCCTCTACGCTCATTTTGTGTGCATGCCACAATATATTTTCCTCGTAATTCGTGCCATAAGACTTCATTGGCCTTATTGTCATCCTATAAATTTTTCCTTCGACAAATTAAATGGCATTCCATAGTTGCCCAAAGCCCCAATGACACTTCTCCACTTCACCCATTCAAACTGTACTCCATGGGTGAGATCTCCATCGCTTTCCCTTTTACATATATATTGTTCGAGAGCCATCCCTCCAATAAACAATAAATCTCCGAAAGTGGAGCCGCAGCTGCAAAACTGTGCATGTTTGGGCTAAAGTTCTAACATCTGGTGGCAGCAATTGGTCTCAAACAAGCTATTTCGATAACTGTACATGTTTGTTCACTACAATTCATGTGTTTCAAGATCGACTCATTCCTGACGATAAATTCGCTAGGGACAAGACATCACACTCCACTTTCTTCGAACACGAGTCGGGAACAATTTAGTTAGTGCCCAGCGGATTTCAGATAATCCGAAATCAGTTTTCCTTGGTTCGGGTTTGATCGGGTCAGAATTGAATATTTCAACATGTCTATCATCTTTGATACATTTTCAGCCTTTAACTTGATAGGTCAAGTCTATTCTTTTCGTACGTTCTAATGAAATGTGCATACTAACACATGCGAACCATGAGTATATATTCAAGATAACAACCACATCAAAGCAAATGGAGTAATTATTGAACTTGTTTCTCAGTGGTTTTTGTATATATCCTGGAGGTATATTCGTTTTAAACCCAACAACAACAATAATGGGGGCAAATAATACTTTAAGGATAGTAATCGTCATTACGCATCAAAGTACCAAAGATCTATTACTACTTCTTTAACTTCATCAATAATCAAATTTTCCCAACACAGGGAACCTGGTAGTATGGCAGTTTGGATCAGTATTTCGAACTCTCAAATTCCCCATCCATTGTTCCAACGCAAAAAGATCAGCCAAGATGTAATACTTCGCTATGGAGCAATGATACACTCAAGAAACACAGTATCAATCCGGAACACAATTAACACCGAAAGAAAGAAACGAGAGAAGGAAAATTCATCCAGCCAAATGAACAAACCATCTTGCAACCAGATAATGGAAGGAAGAGAAACGAGAACCTGAAAGCTTTATGAAGCTGAGACCGCGAAAGGCAAGACACAGCAACTCTCACGGATCTCTCTGAAAGCTCTCTCTGGGCTTAGTCAACCTCGCGCATCTTCTTCATTTAACGCTTCCACTATCATATACTCCCACCAGAGTCAGTGGACAACAGTCTGCTGAGTCGTCTTCTTCGTATTTGCTTGTTTCCCGGAAATACAAAAGGTCTTCGTTTTATCCTTCTGCAATCCCCCATACAGCACAGCCAACTAACCTATACTGAAAATCTCAAGCTAGAAACCCAACCATGGTTAACCCAAACTAAACCCTAAACTGATACATCATGCTACACTTACCCCAAAAAATGATATTTGTATATCAGAAAAAGTGCCAAACCGGTATATCCGTATCATATTTGCTCCAATTTAATTTTCATGTCATCGAAAAATTTTAAAGTTTGGGGTAAATTTTTAAAAGAACACATTTTTGTGCCAATGTTTATGATGAGTAATAGAAATTGACCCATGCTTCGAGTAGAAATACAATCCATTTACAATGATTAAGTTGCAATTATTTAATTTCTTAGTAATTTGAAAAAATAAGTTCAGTGTTTTTCAAAGGTTTTTTGTCCATTTGAAATGCCTTCTATAATTACTATCACAATCACTTTACTAAAATTAAAAGTAAACTGAATCGACATTTCTTCGAACTATGATAAAAAAAAAAATGTATCTTTTCTATATAAGCATCTTGTTTTCGTAATTTCATTAAGATAATTGGTAAATCGATGATTCTTTAATTTTTTTTTTCATCTATATTTGCTATTCTTTAATGCAATTGCGAAATAATTTTTTCAAATAACATAGGAAATTTTTTTGATACCATAATTTTCTTTTCACGCATGAAGTTCAATGTGTTATTTTATCGACAAGTTCAACGTGTTAATATAAACTCATCAAGTGAATAAATTCTTTATAAAGTAATACTTTTTAAACTTGTTTTTCCTACTTCAAGGCTTTTTAATAAAAGCTAATTATAACAACTCTAAATGGTCACTAATCATCTCGATTTTTGGGGGGGAGGGGGCCGTTTCTATCGAGTCGTTGTCTTATTTTATTTGGGATGTCAAAATGTTTTGATTTTGAATGTTTTTGTCATTTCCATATTAGAATCAATAATTTTGTTTGCGTTTCCCTCTACTGTTCTTATTTTAAGTTTGAGTTGAGATTACACAACAGCAAACGCCACCACCTAATTGATGCCATAAAAATGACATATTGGCTTCTATTGGCAAGTCAAACATGACTTGTAGAGGTAACAAACGAGCTTCCGACAATGTAAGCCCTGTTTAGGGACCATTTTTCTGAGGCTGTTCCTCAATAGCTTGTTCTTTAGAAACAAGTTCTCTAGCCATGCAAGAGTGAAGGAAAATACAGGCCCGATAGCTGGTGGGCTTCGGGTCATTTAGAGTGCGTTTGGTAAAAACTTGCTTCCAGAAAAAAGAATGTTAACACGTTTGTAAAACTTGTATAATTTTTTGTTTCTTTTAATTTTTAATAGTTTTTTTCTTTTTCTTCCTTTTGGCCGGTTGCCGGCCTCACCCCGGCCACGGCGAGGCCGAGCCTCGCTATGGCTTGGCGAGGCTCGGCCTCACCTTGGCTAGGTGAGGTCGGCCGCGCCCAAATCTGACGAGGTCGAGCTTGCCCACCACCGGCGAGGCCGAGCTCACCCGCCAAGGTGAGGCCGAGCCTCCTGTGGGCCGACAACGCTCCGGCGAGGTCGCTGGCCCTTGACGGCATCGCTGGCCCTCAACGGCTGGTCACCGGTCATGGCTGAGACTAGCGACCGGCCAAAGAAAAAGGAAGAAGAAAAGAAAAAGAAAAGAAAGAGAAGAAAAAAAATAGGAGAGAGAAAAATTGTTTCTCGAAAGTGTTTTAGAAACGAGAAACAAGTTTTTATTGTTTTTTGTTTCTATTTCAAATTGTTAAGAACAAAAATATATTTAGACAAACGCAAATAGACGTGTTTTTGTTCTTTTTTTGTTCATCCAAACAAAAAAGCATGGATTGTATTCATGAACAAAAAATATGAACACAAACAAACACCCCCTTAATGTTCAAGCTGATAGACTCCCAGGACTTAATACTAGCATGAAGTGACATGAAAGAAAATAGCATATGCACGTACCTTTAGGAATTACTTTATGCCTTGACCTAGACTACAATGAATGAGTTGCTTTCGATGTTGACATGAATGTATGTACAACCTTTAGGAATTACTTTATGCCTTGACGTAGACTACAATGAATGAGTTGCTTTCGATGTTGACATGAATGTATGTGCAACCTTTAGGAATTACTTTATGCCTTGACCTAGACTACAATGAATGAGTTGCTTTCGATGTTGACATGAATGTATATTGCACATGCTGGCTTTTTAGTAAATCCTTTGAAAGACACGGATAAAAGCAAAAGTTCAGAGATTTGGCCTTAAAGCAGACAAGGAATCAATGAGTATCGTCCTCCGATAGACAACTTCAATAATTCAATAATAAACCAATTTTTTTTTTTTTGATAACCGAGGGACTGCCGAAGATCACCCTTTGAGGATTATATGACCCTCCGGTGCTTGGTAGCACCGGTGGAGCATCGCCTCAGGTCACTATTTAGACATAAAACCCTCAGAAGGTTGGCCAAGTAAACCATCCCTAGGACCCCCCACTTAAATCGTGAGCATCCGGAAATTCGAATTCATTTCCTCGGCGATGAGGTAGTAAAGCCTAACCATCACGGCTACCTACGGACGGGTATAATAAACCAACTTTAGTAATTCAATAGTTGTAAAAACAAATTTATTAAAGCAACAACCTCGTGATTTCCGAAAGCAGATTCCTACACTCATTGCGACGTGCTCCTTAGTCTTGGTCTTCGTCAAAATAGAGTCCTGGTTGCCCGTTTCTTCAGGACTAGGTTTGTTGTGATCCTATGGATCCTGAGAAAAGTCTATCGAAACCTTTTTTACATTTTTATTTTTTTGGGTCCGTAAAATCATATAGTGAGATATAAGAGCACAAGCATACATACATACATACATACATACATACATACATACATACATATATATACATATATATGATAAAATAGGGTTTAAATGTGTGTGGAGAGAAAATATGAAGATATGAATTGATTCGGTAAAGATATTTTTATAGTCATATATTTATGATATTGGATAATATTCTCTTGGTTGACAAAATTGCAGTTTTGTTCCATTCTATTATTGACATGTTTTTGGTCTATTCTTCTTCAATTAAAGAACACGATTTCGTTCCCACTGCTTATCATGAGCACTAGAAATTTCCCCAGGCTTCAAGCAAAAAGACAATTCATTTACTATAATTAAGTTACAACTATTTAATTTTTTGGAAACTAAAAAAATAAATTCGGCATTTTTGAAAGATAATTTTTCTTTTCATTTGAAATACCATCTATAGTTTCTATCACATTCACTTTTTCTAAAATCAAAATTAAACCAATTCATCATTTCTTTGTACTATGACAAATGAAGTTTCAATTTTAAGCTTCTCATTTCCTTAGTTCCATAAAAGATAAGTGGTAAATTTATGATTCCTCAATATATTTTATCTATATTCTTTCCTTTAATGTAATTGCAAAGTACTTACTTCATAAAGCATATTAAACTTTTTTTATATTTTTAAATGTAAAGATAAAATGCTTATTTACAAAAATAATTTATCATAAATATTTGTTATTTAGATAATATCTACTACTGAAATTTTTAAATAGTCATTGATAACTTAAATCTCTGTTAGTGGAAGATTTTCTCTTGAATTCTTTTTATTATTTTCGGTAGTTTTCATCACCCCACTGAAGCGCTCCCTCCTGGCCTGCCTACCCCCTTCTCCACTGCCTCACAGAAGCAAAAGCTTCAAGGCTTTAATAATACAGACTCTGAAAAGATAGCCCCGGTCAATACGGAGTGGGACTTAAAGCAGGCAACAGTTCAATAAGCAGCAGCCTCGGACAGCCAACTTTGACAATTCAATAGCCGGACAAACTCCTCCATTGAAGGGATGGCCTTGTGATTTCTAAGATTCCTTCACTGATTGCTGGTTGCCGTGTGTGTCTTCAGGGTCGCCATAATTCCACGAGTGCCGAGAAAAGTCTACCGGTTCCGACAAGTTCTGTTCGTTTTTTTCAAGAGCTTGACGAATGACATCTCTGATAGCGTGACAGGCAGAGTATAATAATGTGATGAATACTGAGTCATAAGAAGTTGGGAGTGATGTGATCTCTTTTCATGTAAGATCCTCTGAATCTCTTGATATTTTCGAGGAACTTTCTGTGAAAATGCATGTATAATAATGTGATTTCTTTTCATGGGGGTTGGTTTCTATCGAGTTGCTGTGTCATTTTCTGTAGTTTTCATGTAGGTGGTCCCATCTTTCTTTTGAATTTTTCCCACTTCTTGTAGGACCTTCTCATCAACCTCTGCCTCCTGTCAAACGCCAAAAAATTCGGGCTTATTAATTCACACTGAAAAGATAGTTACGGACGATGCAGACACGGACTTAAAAGCAGATAATAATAGCTCAAATAAGCAAGTGGCCCGGACAAATTCATGAAGCTGTTCGTCCGATTTATGAAATTAGTGGCCTCGTGATCTCCGAAAGCGGATTCCTTTGCTGATTTCTGTCTGGGTCGTCGTCTGAATTGAGGCCTGGCTGATACGTGTCTGTAGGCCGGGTTTGCCGTAATTTCATGAGACTTGAGAAAAGTCTATCGATTTCGACTGACTTTGTCTTTGTTCTTTAAAGCTTGATGGGTGAGATCCCTGGCAGCATGATGCCCGCAGAGGAGTAATGTGATGACATCTCTTCCTAGGCACTTAGTCTTGAGAATTTCGGTTGATGTGATTTCTTTTCATATAGGGATCCTTTGAATTTCTCTGTATATTATAGGGATTTCTTGTAGAGTTCGGTAATGAAATAAACAGGATTAATTTGACTTGTTGGTCCTGCGGTGTAGAGTCTACATGGTCTATACGGTAGTTGCAGCTTTCTTGACCTTTTCGATGTTGACATGAATATATATTGCACATGCAGGCCTTTGCAAGATACGGACAAAAGCAAAAGTTCACAGACTTGGCCTTAAAGCAGACAAGGAATCGATAAGTAACGTCCTCTGACAAACAACTTCAATAATTCAATAATAGACCAACTTTAGGAATTCAATAATTGTAAAAACAAATTTATTAAAGCAATGACCTCGTGATTTCCGAAAGCATATTCCTACACTCATTGCGATGTGCTCCTTGGTCTCGGTCTTCGTCAAAATAGAATCCCGCGTGCTGGTGTACCAGGACTAGGTTTGTCGTAATCCTATAGGTCCTGAGAAAAGTCTCGCAACTTTTTTTACATTTTTATTTTTTTGGGTCTGTAAAATCATATAGTGAGATATAACATATAAGAGCACATACATACATACATATATACATACATACATATATGTGATAAAAAAAAAGGGTTTAAATATGTGTGAAGAGAAAAATATTATCAAGATACGAATTGATTCGGTAAAGATATTTATATACTCATATATTTATGATATTAGATAATATTCTCTTGGTTGACAAAATTGCAGTTTTGTTCCATTCTATTATACTATAGTCTGTAGTTGTCATAATACATCTCAAAATAATATTGACATTTTTTTGGTCTATTCTTCTTCAATTAAAGAACACGATTTCGTTCCCAATGCTTATCATGAGCACTAGAAATTTCCCCAGGCTTCAAGCAAAAAGACAATTCATTTACTATAATTAAGTTACAACTATTTAATTTTTTGGAAACTACAAAACAAATTCGGCATTTTTGAAAGATAATTTTTCTTTTCATTTGAAATACCATCTATAGTTTCTATCACATTCACTTTTTCTAAAATCAAAATTAAACCAATTCATCATTTCTTTGTACTATGACAAATGAAGTTTCCATTTTAAGCTTCTCATTTCCTTAGTTCTATAAAAGATAAGTGGTAAATTAATGATTCCTCTATATATTTTATCTATATGCTTTCCTTTAATGTAATTGGGAAGTACTTACTTCATAAAGCATATTATATTTTTTTTTGTATATTTTTAAATGTAAAGATAAAATGCTTATTTAAAAACATAATTTATCATAAATATTTTGGTTAATACCATGAAAAATCTCAAACTGGTACACATGTGACAAATTTATCCCAAATTATTTTTTGACTACCAAAAACACCAAACTTGTATGCTTTTAACAAATTTACCATAAACCGATATACTTGTGACAAATTTACCATTTATTAGTTTTCGTTAAATTTTACTATTAAATTATTAAGTTAAATAACACGTGACCCGGTTGACTGGTATATCAATTTGGGCTTTTTACACTCTGTTTATCACAATTTACAAATTTTGTGATTTATTTGTGATATTAATTCAATTTAGTGGATGGTATATTTGTCACAAATTTTCCAGTTTGGAGTTTTTTATGGTCGAATAAATTAGTTTGGGGTAAATTTGTCATAAATATAACAGTTTATGGTTTTTATGGTTAGTCGAGATAAATTAGTCACATGTGTACCAGTTTAAGGTTTTTCATGGTAAAAAAAAATAGTTTGGGGTAAATTTGTCACATGTGTACCAGTTTAGAGTTTTTCAGGGTATTAATCCTAAATATTTAGGTAATATGTACCCCTGAAATTTTTAAATAGTCATTGATAACTTAAATCTCCGTTAGTGGAAGATTTTTTCCTCTTGAATTATTTTTATTATTTTCGGTAGTTTTCATCTAGATCCCATTATTCTTTCGAATTTTTTGCCTCACCCCACCGAAGCGCTCCCTCCTGGCCCGCCTACCCCCTTCTCCACGCCCTCACAAAAGCAAAAGCTTCAAGGTTTTAATAATACAGACTCTGAAAAGGTAGCCACGGTCAATACGGAGTCGGACTTAAAGTAGGCAACAGTTCAATAAGCAAGCAGCAGCCTCGGACATCCAATTTTGACAATTCAATAGCCGGACAAACCCCTCTATTGAAGAATGGCCTTGTGATTTCTAAGAGTGTGGATGACAAAATTTCTGAAACAGAAATTGATTTCTGACTAGAAATTGATTTTTCAATTTCTATTTCGAAACGAGAAGTTAAAAATTTTAGCTTTTGATTTCTTCTTCAAATCTATTTCTGAAATAGAAATTTGTTCCAGAAATAGAAAAATCAAATTGTGTTACTAAACGGATTTTTATTCCAAACCTGTTCCGGGAAACAGAGAAATAGAGAAATAGATAAATAAAAATTTTATCATGCGCACCCTAAGACTCCTTCACTGATTGATGGGTGCCGTGTGTGTCTTCAGGTTTGCCATAATTCCACGTGTCCTGAGAAAAGTCTACCTCTTCTGACAAGTCCTCTTCGTTTTTTTCAAGAGCTTGATGAATCACATCTTTGATAGCGTGACGGGCATAGTAATAATGTCATGCCAGCTCTTCGTGATGAATATTGAGTCATAAGAAGCTTGGAGTAATGTGATCTCTTCTCATGTAGTATCCTCCGAATCTCTTGATATTTTTCAAGGAACTTTCCGCGAAAATGCATGTATAATAATGCGATCTCTTTTCATGTAGGACCCTTTGAATCTCTAGATATTTTCGAGGAATTTTATGTGAAAATGCATGTATAGTTTGGTTATAAAATAAACAAAATTAGTTTGACTTGCTGGTCCCGCAGTGTAAAGTCTGCAAGGTAGTTGCAGCTTTCTTTTCTTATTCACCAAAAATTATGTCTCCTTTCTTGAAGGTTTCGATCACGTTATGTGCCTCAAATAAATAAATTGGACTTAATTCCAATGGACCATACTAATAATTTTTTTTCTTTTATTCTCTTATTCGAAAACTGCATGGAGTAATCAAGGAATGAAATTTAATATGTGGATGTACATATTTGATTCAATATCAGGTATAAATGAACATTGAACGAATAATACACTCCAAAGGCCTTCTACGCCTATCTACGTAGTATTTCTGTTTACTCTGAGCTGTTTTAAGTCTTTTCCTGATAATTTCGACAGCGTCAAATGTGCTTGAAAAAATAGAAAGCCTTTGGAGTTTAATGTGGAAGATCATGTATTCCTTAAAGTATCTCCAATGAAAGGAACATCTCGATTTGGAGTGAAGGGGTAAGTTAAGCCCTAGATTTGTTGGACCTTTTGAGATACTTGAAAGAATAGGAGATGTAGCTTATCGTTTGGCGCTGCCTCCTAAATCAGGAAATTTACATGATGTGTTTCATGTGTCAATGCTGAGAAAGTACTAGTCGGATCCTGGTCACATACTTGATCATGAAGCCATCGAAGTAGATGAGAAAGTGAGGTACATCGAAGAGCCTGTGCAAGTACTGGATCGAAAGGAGCAAGTTCTTAGGACCAAGAAAATCCCGTTAGTAAAGATACTGTGGCGACATCACGATATGGAGGAAGCCACATGGGAGAGTGAAGATCAAATGAAGGAAAAGTACCGCTACTTGTTTCAAGAGGCATGAGTGATGTCTAATTTTGAGGACGAAATTCTCTAAGGAGGGGAGAATTGTGGCATCCTAGAATTTCTTGTCAATCCTTAGAGGTGCTTTAATTTATGTTTTGCATTGAGATTTTGGCCAAGTTTTTGATGGGTAATTATTTGATAGGAAAATTCTATTTTTGGCCATGTGATTTATGGGTTAGAATTTATTAAATTAGGTCACAAATTTTTATGAATTATAAATTTCAATTAGGTGTTTATATAATTAAGGTTTAAGGTGGATTATTAGGATGAGGGTGGGTTGGACATTTAAAGAGCAAACCAGCCCATAGCCCCACCCCTTTTTCGACAGGCCCACGAAGCCTAAGGAGGAGTTGCCGTTGACCCAGGGCTAGCCCAAGCCCAGCCGGATGAAGCCCATCATGTGCATGGGAGAATTGACAATCGAGGTATCATGAACAGAACACATATCATTCGTGCATTCAAACATACCTTGCCATGCAGCCATGCATATATCACCATGCAACGTGCATATTCCACCATGCACTCATATCATCCATGCTATCAAGCATACATTACCATGCAGTCGTGCATATCTCACCATGCCATTGTGCATATATCACCATGATTCGTATCATCCATGCTATCAAGCATACATTACCATGAAATCCATTCACGCCTTCATAATCGCATTTTCAATATCAAATAGCATCAATTTACTTTCATAAGTAGATCATGCATCATGCCATATGCATACACCCATGCACATGATTCAATTTCAGTTCTTATCTTTCAGAAGGATCTCATTATTTTTCATTTAGGGACCAATGTTTGCATCCCACAATTTATCGCTCGCATCCAACCTGGCATCGCGAGGAGCCTCCGGCACACACACTCCGGGCATCTCGCATCCCACCTGCATCATGAGGAATCTCTGGGGCTTGCCATGAAAATGATTACCCCTACCCTCCGGGCATGCATCATGATACAACCCCTCACCCTCCGGGCATGTATCATAATATAACAGGGCATCCCGACACTCCCGAGGAGAACCTCTAGGCATGTATTCATAATACAACCAGGCATCCAAAGGGAATTGAATCATTCGAACCGTTGGGCATCCCGACTCCCGAGGCATCGTCGGCTCACACCTCCGACGGTATCATCATTATCTCAATTTATATTCACACATGTATCTCAATTTCAACATGGCATTTGATGCATTAATATCAAGAGTCTCAACCAGCTTTTGATGTCATATAACATGCCATATGTCACCACATATGCAGCATAATTAACCACTCAGGACATTATATCACATGGAGCAATTTCATTTATTTTTGAAAATATAACAAAATTTCGGATAAAAACAGATTGTGCTCCTTTGGTCATAATTTTTGAAAAATTAGTAAACAGCCTTATTAAATTCTAAAAATTTAACATGTTATATACAAGATCTGTAGGAAAATATTTTGTGAAGAACACCAAATCAAAAGAGCATCACACAAATCGGAACAATTCACGCACCACAGTCTTTAAAATTTCGGAATATTGCCATACACAGTTTTGTTCACAAACTCGGTAAAAATTCTAAATCAACTCCAAAAATTCTGAAATTTTTATATGTTATAGAAAATTTCCATAGGTACATATCTCATGAGAAATCAAAACCCAAATCATTCTAGATTAATAGATATAGATGATTAATTCCCCCTGTTCTCGGTGTCATCTTTTCCCAGATTATCATCTTTCAAAAGAAACTCAAATCACCGACCTACATGTGTTCATTTCTTCTAAATTTTCAGTATGTTATTCCTCAAAATATTACCTATAACTTTCATTCAGGACACGCCATCAAATTTTAACTGTATGATTTTATAAAAATCAAAAAATCGTACTAAGTCTAGGTAGCGTTTTTCCCAGATCTAGTTTCTTCAAAGAACAACGATTTCACCGACCTATTTTTGTTCATTTCCTCTAAATTTTTTATATGTTCTACTTCAAGAAGTACACTACAACTTTCATTAAGAGATCAAAGTGATATTTTCATAAGAAAGTTACTTTACAGATCACGAAATCTCTAAAGGTCAGCACAACGAATTCCAGATCTAACTTCTCCAAAGAAAAATCATTTCACTAACCAATACTTGTTAGTTTTGCCTCAAATTTTAGTATGTTGTTCCTCAAGGTGTTCTCTACAACTTTCATGAGAGATTGAAACAAGATTTCAACTAAAAAGTCGCATGCAGCACACAATTTCACGGATGGTCGGACTGGTCTTTCCAGAAACTGCACGCATGGCCAATGAATCTCTCTCCAAAGCTCCGAAATTTCATCCCATCTACCACAACCAAGATTTACCATCTACTACACACACAACACAGCAATGCAAGGGGTAGGTTTTAGGACTTCACTTGCCTCAAATTCGAAGGAAACACAGCAAGACAAGGCGGGGCGAGGCGGCGAACGATGGCGGACGCGCAGACTCCTTCCTCCTCTTCTCCTCTCGCTCGCTCGCTCGCTCTCCCTCTTTTGGACGGTAACTCTCTCTCTCCTCTCTCTCTTCCGGTCGAAATCCCCCTCCCCCTTTTCTTTTTAGTTGAATTAAAACCCTTGCATGCTTTACTTCTTGCGTGGAGGGACACTTGTCTCCAAATTTTTTGCATGGAGGGACACTTGTCCCTAAGAAGGAGACAAGTGTCTTCTTGTCGAAGACACATGGAGGAGGCCCATCCAGCTCCTCTCTCCCCTTTCCATGCGGTCGACAGCCCTATGGACTCTATGGGCCGCCCCTGTTGGCCCACTTTAGGCCAACACTCTTGGGCCTAAAGTCCAAACTTAAATGGCCCAAGTTTATTTGTAATAATACATCTTAATCCTCAATTAAATAAATACCTAATTGCATAATAAAATGGCCAAAAGACTTTGTGACATTAATCCATAAAATCAAATCTATAAAGTGTATAGTCAAGAACAAAGTCTTCTTTATCAAATTGTTCTATAGCACCAACCTTGATCATCCATTAACATAAGATGTATTTCTACCCAAATAATTCTCCATTAAAATACTCAGCATTAATCTATTAAAATTCTTTGGTCTAAAGGCCATAACATAAATCAATAACACTTCCATCACCTTTTCATAGGTCGTAATGCATCAAGAGGTTGCCATGAAATTTTGGGATGCCACATTAGTGTTCTTAATGAAGAATACTCAAGAGGAGTTTGTGCCGGTGATTGACATCTAGTGCTTTTGAAGCTGTAAAAATCTTGTGTCAAGATTTTGTGTGATTCTTTTGAAAGATTGAGAGATCATATTGTGAGAAATTGTAAGGCCAAAATGCTATGAGAGTTGCTTGACATAATTAAAGATTGAGAAAATTGAGTGTTTAAGTGACTCGAGCGATTACAATCTCCATTTTTGCTACACTCCTGTGATGGGGGTCGCACTAATCAAACCGCATAAATTTGATATATGATATTTTTTCTTGTAATGCTCATGTATTGTTTGATCACCTATTTTTCGCAATAATTTGCATGGCTGTAAGCAAGCCACTAGAAGCTAACACCCAATTGCCAAGTCCAAATCAAATCCTTCCTTCTCCCAAACAAATGTTTTGCGAGTCTTTCTTGGCTCAGTAATCAAATTGAGTTTACTTAAAGTATTATATATCTATGTAAGGTTATAAATCAAGTATGATCGATCAAGGATAGATTCGGATTAGTGCTTACCCCTATCAGCCAGTATCTTATATAGACAATCAAGCATAAGCTTGGTATTTAAAATTGTAATTTTCACCTATTTCTCTAAACAACTACCGATCAACTTGTAATTATTATTGTATTAAAATTTGCATTTCTTAAGCGGCCCATATAATTAACATGTGCACCCACTGATCAGCGACTATAAAATAGTAGTAGCCTTGAAATTTCTGCTGGATAAACGGTAGAAACATTTCACTCGACTAAATATTGAAAAATACTTGTATTGCCATGCTTCAAAGTCGAATACTTGGACTTTTGTAGGATTAGTAATATTGCAACTCAACTCCCAAAGACGCAAATATCTGGAATATATCCAGCTATAAATAATGCGCTTGTAAAAACACTTAAAAAACATGCTGAGGGCAACAAAATTTAAATTAATGTTTGGATGTTTGTGTTAACCGTTCAAGTTGTTATTGTCTTTACTCCATATAAATAAATAAATAATGGGCTAAGGTGGCCTTGCCCGCGGTCATGGTGGTCTGGGCAAGGTTGCCTTCGCCCATGGCACGGCCCCCACCAGCACCTACGCCGCAGCTCGTTGGCTACGGAAAAAAATAAAAAGAAAGAAAAGAAAAATAATAAAAAAATAATTTAAAATATGCTATAGAAATTGAAAAAAAAAAATCCACATCAATATCGGCTATGCCATGTAAGATGACTAACATTTATGGTTGCACCATGTGGGACGACTGATATTTTTGTAAACAATTTCTAGCTAAAATTTGTCAACTTAACTATATAGGTAAATTGTCAAAAAATTTTAAGACTACATTTGGCATATTGAAAGGTTTATGATTAGTAAATATAATAAGTTTATAAATCTTTGTGGTAATTATCCCATCATAGAATATTACATCATAGCAAAGAATATTGACATTTTGGCGACACTACCCCTGTCCATGTTTTTAGATTATGTGAGGAACTTTTCATCTAGCTGAGTTCATGTGTTCTTACTTGCATTTTGAAAATTATTTGCCTTTCATTTAGGGTTTATTCTTTAAAGAGCATATTTTCATTCCTAGTGCATGTTTGAATACTAGAAATGGGAGAATTACCAAAAAAAGTCCTAAATTTATTATAATTGTGCAAATTCAGTCCTAAATTTTTTTAGTTGTCGTTTTTTTTTTTTTTTTTTGCTAATTCGGTTATAAATCTTTTGCGATTGTCTTAGTTCATCTAGCCAAATTGGGTTGACTGGCGCTAGAATGGTGACATGGATATTTTTTTCATAATTTTTTTTTTCTCTTTTTTTCCCCTTCTTTCTTCTTCCTTTGGCTAATGGCAAGCCTTGCCATTGGCTAGCAAGGTTGACCTAGCCAGCCCTTGCCTCTAGCCAATAACGACCAACTGGAGTAAGAAGGAAGAAAGACCAAAAAAAAAAAAAAAAGACAAAGACAAAAAGGAAAAAAATTAGTAAAAGATTTGAAAAAAAAATTAATAAAAAATTGCAATCGATGCTAGCTAGCCAAATTTGGCTGGATGGAATGAATTAGTATAATTATAAAAAGTTCAGGATTAAATTGGTTACAAAAAGTCTAGGATTTAATTGATACAATTACAATAGGTTTATAACATTTTTTGATCATTTCCCCACCTAGAATGTGCCCCATGCTTTGAGCAAAAATAAACTACACTTGTAATAATTAAGCTTCAACCATTTCCTTTTAGGGTTAATACTCTGAAAAACCCCAAACTCCGGTAAACTTGTGACAAATTTACCCCGCTATAAAAAACCATAAACGGTACATATATGACAAATTTACCCCAAACTAATTTATTTGACTGCAAAAAACCCTAAACTGGTAAATTTGTGACAAATATACCCTATGCTAAATTGGATTAATATCACAAAAAAATCATAAAAATTGTAAACTGTAACAAACGGAGCGTAAAATCCTAAATTAGTATCTTAGGTTAAGCTGTCACGTGTCATTTAACATAATAATTTGATAATAAAATTTAACGAAAACCGACATAGGATAAATTTGTCACAAGTGTACCGGTTTGGGATAAATTTGTCAAAGGTATACCAATTTGGGGTTTTTGGTGGTCAAAAATAGTTTGGGGTAAATTTGTCACAAGTGTATCGGTTGAGGTTTTTAGGGTATTAACTCTTCATTTTAAGAATAATTTTTAAATTTTAAATTTAAATTTTTAAATTTTTAAATTTTTTTGAAAAGTTGTCTATAGTTACCTACTAGAACCACTTTTACCAAGATCAAAGTGAAAACAATTCATCATGAGGTGGTTAGATTTTGCATCTCTACTAGTCACTAACATTGGAGAAAAACTAGTCCAAAATAAATTTTCGTCCTATGACAAATATCTATTCTAGTGAAGTGTCTCATTTTCGTAATGCCACGAACGATGAGCAATAAAAAAATATATTTAATTAATATTTACTCTTCATCTAATGTAATTACAAAATAATTGTTCTTGTTAATCATATGAAACTTCTTGGAAATGATAATATTCTTTTCGCATGGGAAGTTTAATGTGTTTTTTCATAGGAAAAGTGCATTTGAAGTCCTAGAACTTGATACGAAATTGTAATTGAATTCTAAAACTTTAGAAAAAATGTAATTACGTCCTAAAATTATCGCAAAAGTCTGTCGAATTAAAAATTTCAAAAAGTACAATTAAATCTTGAACAATTGAGTCCTAAAACCTTCAAAAATGCTATTGATGAAAGTATTTTAGTTGATCAATTTAACGAATTTTAGGACTTGATTACGCTTTTTGAAATTTTTAGGATAAATGGCACTTTATTAGCAAGGTGTTAGGATTTCCAATTCATTTATTCCGGTTTTTTGTTTGGCTAGTCCAACGTGTTATCGCATGGCGACATGCGACGCGCGACTCGCGTGACGTGGCGTTAAGCTGCGCTCTCCCTCTCCCTCTCCCGCGGGCATGAGTTCCCTCAGCCACGTCAGCTTGGACTCCTCCTCCTCCTCCTCCTCCTCCTCCTCCTCCAGCTCAGCAGCAAGCTCGGCGAGGAGGAGACCCGTTGACCTCGCATTCCGTTCATTTCGTACCACCACCCGCTTCTCCTTCTCCTTCTCCTTCTTCCTTCTCTGCTGCTGCTGCCGTGTTGATTCTTGGAAGATTCAAACTCGACTCTTCAACCCCTTTCAGCTCTCTCGTGTCCATGGCGTCGACCACGCCGTCGCCGCACCACGGTCAACTTCAACTCTCAGATCACGGAGACATCCAAGACGTCAAGCCCATCATTTACGGGTTGCTCAAATTCATCTCTGAAGTAAAGCGCTCTCTTCCTGAGCCTGAGCAACAGAGCGCAGACGGCGCTGTCGCCCCCGAGGAGAAGAAGATCGAGGCCAAGGAGGACGGCGGCGGTGGCGGCGGCAAAACCATCAGCTGCTGTGGCGGCGTGCTCGCCGGCGACGACAAGAAGGAGTCGGCAGCAAGGAGGCTGAATCGGTTCCGGACGGCGGCTCCGGGAAGCCCAGCGGCACCAACGGAGGCGGAGGCGCCGGCGGCGGCGACAGCAAGGGAGGCGCGAACGGGAGCGCGAGCGCGAGCTCGAGCTCTGGTGGGAGCAATGACGCGCTGCGGAATCAGGAGAAGCTGCGGAATCAGGCGGAGAAGTTGCGGAGAGACCTCAATTACATCGAGCGCGCGCTGATCAAGTTCAGCGACTTGGAGGCAGGCCTCTGCAGGCAGTTTAAGGACATTGAGCAACGCTGTCTGCTGGATCAGATCCTGACTAGTATGGCTCAGGTTCAGAGAAACACGAGCGCGATCAGCAGTCAGCAAGTCGACAAGTTCCGCTCCATCAGCGATATGGTAACGCATCTGAAACTCCAGATTCCTTCCCTCAGTAAGTTGTCCGCCTCTAATACTGGTGCTCATCAATCGGATGAGGGGTTCGTGTTCGATGCATACTGCATTGTTGGCGAAACGACGAGAGAACACATGATGAAAGAAGTTCTGGGTGCCCCTGCTTTCAAAGAGTTCTTCAATGATCTTTCGTGTGTTTTCGAGGGTCTCGACCGGAGGTCGAAGCTATGCTTGCTGTGTTTCTCTGTGTTCCCTGAGAATGCTCTATTGAGGAAGAGGCTTCTTGTGAACTGGTGGATCGGAGAGGGTTTGGTGGATCCTGGGGAGGAGAGTGTCGATGGTATTTTCAAGGAGTTCATTGCGAAAGGTTTTGTTGAACCCGTACTCAAGAAACGCAAAGTCATAGGATTCAAGATGGATCCTTTGGTCCGCTTCGTGGTTATTGACATGGCGAAGAAAATTGGGTTCTTTAGTTTCAATTCGATGGGAGTTCCTACTAAAGAATTCTTGCGGTCTTACAGAGCATGCTTGGTAAGAAGTGAAGGAGAATCTTCTCGGGAGAGTTTGACAAAAAGTGAGGCTGATCTGGACAAACTACGAACCATATTCAACGTCAATGATCCTTACCCTGATTTTAAGCTGGATTGGTTCTCGAAGCTGGAAAATCTCAATGTGCTATACCTTGGGAGTTGGCAAGATTTTGCCAAGCATCATATAGAAGTTGAGGATTCGGAATTCTTGAAAGGGCTAAAGCACATGAAGCATCTTCAATTCTTGAGTCTTCAAGGTATTTCTAGAATTACGGAGCTCCCAGATTCCATTTGCAAGCTCATCAACTTGAAAATCCTGGATCTTAATGTATGCCACAATTTAGAGTTGCTTCCTAAGAACATAGGTGCACTTGAGAAGCTGACGCATTTGGATATATCACAGTGCTACTTGCTGGATCACATTCCGAAAGAGCTTTCTTTCCTCAGTCAGCTCCAGGTTCTTAAGGGCTTTGTCATTAGTGAAGTGATCAGCAGCGACTTTTGTGCTTTTACCGATTTGAAGTGTTTGCCGGAGTTGAGAAAATTGAGCATCTATACAGGGAATGTAAAATTTCCAACAGACAATGAGCTAGAAGTACTGCAAGGTTTTGAGAATCTCAAGAAGTTAACGATAGAGTGGGGAGGGAAACCAAATAGCACAAAAACTCCGCAAGACAACATTTCAGCCCAACCGAATGAAACTCATCAACCAGCACAGACAGCATCTGCAGTTGGGAGAAAACTCAGCAAGAAATTTACCCTTAAGAGAAGCACTACTCGTACCTCTTCCCTGAATGCAGGAGATACCAGGAACTTGCAGAAATTGGAGCTCCATTGCTTTCCAGGAACTACTGCTCCTTCCTGGTTGATTGAAGGCAAATTGAAGCCGCAAAAGTCTCTTTACATAAGTGGAGGACATCTCCAGACACTAATTCAGAACAAAAGGATAGCATGGAGCGTTAAGATATTGTGTCTGAAGTTCTTAAGTGAACTGAAGATGGATTGGGGAGATCTGCAGAAATCATTTCCGGAGCTAATTTACTTGGAGAAGGTCAGATGTCCCAAGCTCACTTTGTTCCCCTGCGATGAGCACGGAGTTTGGTTGAAAGGAAAAATGGAAGCTAAACAGATGGCAGAATCGGAATTGGGTTTGTCTTGGTCTTTTCTTAAACGTAAGGATACCACCTATCCTATCCCTGTTTCTTCTTCCCCCTCTAAATGATAATAGTTTGTGGTTCAAATGTGGGCATTCCTAGAGGAAGTGGACTGCCTGATGACCATTATGGAACTTCTAAACTACCAGTAGTTGTTTGCAGTATCGAGTATCATTTTGCTCTGTTTAAATTCTGGTGATGCAATGGAAGTTGTTTACCTTTACATTTGATGATAAACTTTCAGTCAAACTCAGAGAGAATGAAATCTTACTTGGTCTCAGGAGTTATGGGGAATTTCATCACTCCAAATGAAAGTGAGACTGTATTGTATTTTAAGCAAACTGGATAACTATGCTTATTGCTTAGTTCATACTTAGTAGCAGCAAACTCGACCCATCTAAGGCTTTTGTTCAGCTATCAGGCATCATTAGTTGCAGGATTCAGAAACTGCTAGACCACATTGGTTGTTGTACTTATCTGATCAATGAAGCAGTTTTGATTAGGGCCTGTTTCTAAGTTATGCTGCACGAGATAAAATCTTTCTTGATGGTTTGGCTTTGGAGTACATAGTTCTCCTGTCAGGGATTTCTTTGGCTTTTGTTCAGCTATCAGCCATTATCGGTTGCAGGATTCAGAAAATGCTAGACCACATTGGCTGTTGTAATTATCTGATCAGTGAAGCAGTTTTGATTTTTGCTCGTTTCTAAGTTATGCTGCTCAGATAAAATCTCTGTGGATGGTTTGGCTTTGTTTTTATGTCCACCTTACATAGTTCTCCTGTCGGGATTCTTTGCATTCACTTTGTGAAGCTGCTAACTTTCTGAGTGCTAATCTCAGTGATTATCTGTAAACTACACACTTGGAGATATGCTGCCTGATAATAATTAGTTAACTGTGAGGAAAAGGAATCCCCTAAAATATATTTCACAGTGGCCATTATCAGTCCTGAGGACATATGCTCATCCACTAGTCACAATTATGGTCACCTCATACATTCATCACTATTACAGTCTTCTTGAATTCTTGTGTTGTTCCCCATAGAGAGGAACGTTTCTTGGACTACTCTATAAGTGTCTTATTTTGAGCAGCAAATGCTCACATGAGACGATAGGCAGACTTCAATAATTTCATCTGCTGTGTCTCATTGAAAAGTTGAGAAATTTTGGTTTGTCAAAAGCACAGCACTGGGCTTGGATAGACGATATTACCCTGCAAAAGTGGAGACTGCATTTGAAAGAAATTTATCGAGAAAGACTCACAAAACATACGGTTGGGAGAAGGAGGATGCTGCTGCGTGAGTAGAGAGAGGAAGCAATTACTGAAAGAGTCAGGGATTTGATTAGAATTGGCAAGCAGTTGTCAGGTTCTAGTGGCTTGCTTACAGCTATGCAAACAATTTACACTGTTTGAGATGATTTCATTTACCCAATTCACCTTGACGTTTGAATGTAGTGCCATACGGTTTGGCATGTTTTGAAAAGACAAGGTACACAACTACGCTTCTGATTGATTCCAGCAAGAAACCTCCTGTGTATAAACATCGGTCTTGATGTCTTCCATGTTTTTTTTTTTTTGGTCAGAGATGTCTTCCATGTTAAGGAACTGCAATGTTCTTTCCATAAAATTGATAGTACCCACTTTAGATCCTATTTGAAATTTTCCCCGAAAAGAAAGACTCCAAACCGTATACATCTGCATGGGACCCCATTTTCCAATTTCGGTGCATGCTGAGGACATCAGGCTCATGAAATGAACCTAATGTACTGCAAATGATTTATTTTGTCACAGCTCTTCATTCGATAAAATTTAATTTGTTCCCCACAAAAGAAACTCTCCTGGTTCAAATTCCTCAAATGAGGAGCGCTCTTAAAATCAGACTTTCCGGAGGACTGAATTGCATATTCTGAGAGGATACATCAGCTACAAAGTTACAGCATCATCCGTCTAGAGTCAACCATGTCGATCTGTTGGTTAGAAGTTCCTAGCAGCAGAGTAATACACGTGCTAGAATCAATTGAAGATTTTCTCATTTGATTCACCTCCCTTGTCAAAGCTGTCGTTAGCAGCATGTCATAAGACAAATTCTTTAGGGACCATAAATAGAAATCTTGCAGATGATCATGAAGGTGAGGCAGAGAAATTTAGGAACAAAATCTTCAGAAAGTGCATGGCTTCTCATGAATTCACTTTGTATGACTTTGGAGATTCCTCCCAAGTGGTGATCAATTTCTGTTGCTGCTAACAGAATGCCACACATCCACACAATTCTTTTTTTAAACAGATTTCCCACTTTATATAATTGAGAATCGATGCTCTCATTTCAAGCTGTTTATGAATAACTTCTTTCTGATGATGGCCCTGGCAATCGTGGTCGATCATGGAGAAACAGAATAATGCAGTTTTTAGGCACATATCCAGTGTTAAGTAACTTTGAAACAAGAGCAAACTAATGTTGTATGTGTACTAGTGTATACTATGAGTGCATTGGAACTTCTCATCAGGACACAAAAACATTTGGCTCATTTTATTTAAAACATTCTTTAGCAGAATGTTGCTCACAGAAGATTAGATTTAATTACATCGTTCATTCAGACTTGTAGAATTCTTATTCAGAACTGCTTAAAACTAGCTGCTTGAGAGTACAGAGATTTGAGCCCTTGTGTTACCGAAGCATAAACACCAGGGTAGTGGTGATTATTTTTGTCATGTGATAAGATGACAAGAGGGACCCGGATGCAAAATGAGGTAGAATCAAACATGTAATATACTGTTGATTCTCTTATCACAAATAATTGATTAAATGCCCAAATTGTACCACCTCTACGCAGTAATAAACAAACTTTTTCTCAAGACGACATGCGAAATGCAAGAAACACGAGACTTCGATTCAGTCTCACTACTGTCGTGGAGTTGGGTTTGCTGGTGCTGCTGAAGTTGGTTCGTACATTTGACCCATTAGTTTGGCAGCTAACGGGAGGCCAGCACATTTTTTCTCGATATCCGCCATCAGCCGTTCGGTAAAATCAATTTGCTTTCCTCGTTGCTTGGCTGAATTCTCAAATATCTCCCAGCAAATTTTAGGATTTGAAAGCAGCATTATCTGGTGCAGATTGTCCTCTCCAACCATCTTCCTGGCCATCTCCTCATTCCTACACGTGACAATGACTCTCTCGCCATACCCTTTCGGCAATCCGTGTGCAAGGCGACCCCAGGGAGCCCCGTTGCTCAAGCTTGAGCCCAAATTGGAATACCATTCATCGTCCTCATTGCAGATGCCTGCATCACAAATGCCGTCCAAGACAATCAGATACTTCTTCCCCCACAGATGCTTGTGGAGCAAAGCAACAAGAGCACTTAGTTTATCATCCGCTGTATCTTTATCTTCGATATCACTGACTTCCTCTTCAACACCTAGCTGGAATAACACCGCCTTGACAATGTCTGCCTTTTTTGGAATTCTCAGTAGGCTTTCTGCACAAGCTCACCCAAATTCTAGGAAGGAACTCTCTAGTCTTCTGTGCGTTGCTGAAGAACAATTGACATAGAGTTGTTTTGCCAATCCCTCCTTTCCCCACCACTCCAATCGCCTTGAATTCATCGGAGCTTGGTTTCTTGCACAGAGATGCCAGTAACTCCAATTCGGTGGCAAATCCCTTCACCGAATCTGCTCGCAGAGGAATTGACCGGAAACTTCTCGACTCTTCATTGTGCTTCCGCCATTGCTATCCTGAGTGGCATCACTACTCTGGCCGGTACTGGAATTCTGGCTAAGTTCCTCCTCGATCTTGTCCAGGTTCCTCTTAATTCTGTATTTGGACAGAATCTGCTTCTTCGATAGTGTCTGGCACTCGGTCAGGACATCGTTGAGGTAATAGAGATTTTCCCTAATCGAATTTTTCTCGCACGAAGACGAGCGGAGTTGACCTTCAAGCAGTTCCTTCAGCTTCTCGAACTGGCTGTGCAATGCTACTTTGGAGCGACTATTGTCTTTAGGTTCAAGCCCACTTTTGAACTTCTCCAGCAGGTACTGCTCGATCTGTAGAGCCATACTAACTCCTGAATTCATCATTTCTTGTTCAAGAGGTTTTGGCGGAGGAGGAGAGACATGACCATCTGAAGCCATGTTACTTGAATCTGTATGCTGACGGATGAACGGCCTCCAAGAATGAATACCCAGAAAAAGTAATTCTGGAGTTCTGATAAGATCAGTAGAAAGGCTCTCGTTTCTTTCGGAGCCTTGAGGGGTTAGCTTAAAAAGGCCTTGAAAGTTCTCACTATTTACCCGGAGACCTTTCTTTATTTTAATGTCCTTAACAGCTGCCATATGATAATTATGAAATTAAAAGTTGCCCTGTCGTTCTGCATTCACACATGCACCAGACAAATGGGGGTGACCTTGATTGAATTACTTGAAATTTGTATTTTATGAAGAGATCGTTCTTTATACAGACATCATGCAGGGAGATCATGGGTATGGTTATCCAATTTTGAAGGGTCAAACCATGGTTCTGATCTTCTTATTCATAGATTTCCTCGGAGGTCCCCTGTTTAACCTCAGGTTGAGAAGATTTAAGATGGAGAGTTCTCTCCCCTCACTGATTGGTCAACTAATCAGAAAGATGGGTAGAAGACAAATGAAAAGAAGAAAAGAAACTGAGAATATAAAGGTCATACACTCATTGGCTCCCTTCAGTACAGGTAAGAAAATTTCCACCCCCTGTTTCTTTTTGTCTGTAAACGTGAGTACAATGATGGATAAAAGAAAATGTTCTTTTTTATTCTTTCCGTTGACGAAGACTTGGAATATATAATGTTAGGTGGGTCGTCGCCCTCGTCGTTGTCCTGTTCCCTAGATATTTGTGATAATGGGTTTATGTCGTACCTCAAATATAATAAGAAAGATTAAGGGATAATACCTTGAAATTTTTTAAATTGATACACTTATAATAAATTTATTCAAAATTAAAACTTCAAATTGGTACACCTTTTTAATAAATTTATCCCAATCTAATATACTTTCGACAAATTTACCTTATGTTGCATTCCGTTAAATTTTATTGTTAAATTAGTAAATCAATGATACAATGACAAATTGACTAAGATACTAATTTAAGATTTTATTCTTTGTTTGTTATAGTTATATAATTTTTTTGATTGTTTGTGGTATTAATCTAATTTAACGAAAGATATGGGGTTTTTTTTTGGCATTTGAGGTAAATTTATCAAAAAAATACTAATTTAGGATTTTTATGATTAGTCGGGATAGTTTTGGAGTTTCTTATGATTAAAAAATTAATTTAAAATAAATTTATTATAAATGTATCAATTTATGATTTTTCGGGATGTTAATCCAAATATTAACTTGCCATTTTTCCATTCAATAATAAATCACAGCTTTGTGTTCACGAAGGCTGCAAAAGTAAGTTATTTAATGTGCTCAGCTTGCTGGTTCTGCGCCATTCCCATCAGGGACAGCTAGAGAGGAGTTAGAGATGTGAACCTGGGTAGTCTTTGTCCACGTCAAAACAAGCTCAAGTCAGGGTCGTTTTGGTCAACCAGAGGAGAGAAAAATAAATAAATTCTTCAGTCGGTTGTTTATTTTTGCTACAGATATCGGGAGACTTGCACATTTCATTACACAAAATTTGGTTGGGTCATTGTTTATTCATTTCATTTTATCGACTGCTCTAGCCAATTCTGAGATGGGTTCCTATTCCCGCATGTGCTTCATCCAATCATAAGGCAGAACACTTCTTTATTAATTTTAATCCTAAAGACAAAAGTGATGGGCCATTCTTTTCAATTTCTGTTCTCTATCTCATAGATATTTCGGAAGACCTGCCATCGGAAAGGCAAAGGTAAGTCGTCGTTTATGAATTGTCTTAGCTTTAAAGTTCAGTGGAAAAAGAAAGAAATGCTGGGTGAGCTTCTGGTGACCTGCGAAGTCTTCACCAAATAGAGTACGGCCATATGATCAATACATCAGGAGAAAGATGTCTGGTTCCTGGATTCTCAGACTAATGACCTTTTCTTGTCCTGCCTTAGAGTTCCCCAATTTTTCTTCCGAAGACAAGTGAAACTTGATTTGCTTGAGGGAGGTTGTAACTAGAAAGGTTCGACTTCAAGCAACCAGAAGAAGAAACATGGCTTTCAATCCCATTCCGGCGAGCATCAGGAAGGTTTGGAATACATGGAACCTCAGGGGCTTCATCATCCTGAGCCTCTCTCTCTTCAGACCATCCTCATCTTCTTTGCGCCGTCCCGGAAGAGAACGGCCAACATGCTCATGATATTCGCCGTTTGGTCGGCTTACTTGCTTGCCGATTGGGCCGCTGCATTTGCGGTAGGACTCATTTCCAACAGTCAAGGTTTTCGCTCCACTCCAGCGGGAGGACTCATTTCCAACAGTCAAGGTAATGACTCCACTCCGGCGGACAACGGAGATCTCATGGCATTCTGGGCACCTTTCCTTCTGGTGCATCTTGGTGGTCCGGACACAATCACAGCCTTTGCCCTCGAAGATAATGCCCTCTGGCTACGGCACTTGCTCGGCCTTATTTTCCAAGTTTCTGCCGCAGCCTATGTGTTCCTCCAGACATCGTTGCCCCAGAACAAGCTGTTACTACCAACCATACTGATGCTTCTTGCTGGTTTAATCAAATATGCAGAGAGGACTAGAGCGTTGTATCTTGCAAGTTTGAAGACTTTCAAGGAATCCATGCTCAAAGACCCAGATCCGGGTCCAAACTACGCGAAGCTTATGGATGAGTACTCGTCGAGGAAGGAGGCCAAGCTCCCGGCCACCATCAAGATCACTGGAGAGCCTGACAGAGAATCTAAGACCATGATGTATGAGGGCGTGGAAGAACGGATTCGTTCCGAGAGCGATGTCGTGAGGCATGCCTATCACTTCTTTGAAATCTTCAAGGGTCTAATTGTCGATCTCATCTTCAGCTTTCGCGAGCGGCATGAGAGCCGGCAGTTTTTCCAGAATAGAAATGCAGAGGAAGCTTTCAAGGTCATAGCGGTTGAGCTCAACTTCATGTATGATGTCCTCTACACAAAAGTCCGGGTGGTACATTCGATGGTCGGGTACATTTTTCGGTTCTTTGCATTGGCAAGTATTGTGGTAAGTCTCGTGTTGTTCACCTGCCTAAAGAAGAATAGATTCCACCGGGTTGATGTTAGAATTACCTACTGCTTGCTCTATGGGGCTATTGCTCTCGATGCAATAGCTATTTTTATGGCTGTTTTCTCTGATTGGACTGTTGCTGGGATAAAAAACATCAAGAAAAGATCCAAAATGGCAGTCCTGTTTGATAAACTCTTTGGTGCACGATTCCTCTCTATAACGGATAAGAGGAAGCATTTGGTTGTGACTAAATGTCATAAAGACAATGGCGATTATGATGTGTACAATACACCAGTACTGTTCCGAAGGTGGTCTGAGACAATCTCGGCTTACAACCTGTTATCTTCTTGTCTGAAAGAGTGTCCAACACGAATCGCCAAACCGCAGGGGCGCTTGAGCAGCTGTTTCTGTGAAGTTGTAAGTTTTCCATGCTACATCATGGGAATGGTAATGTACTATCTAAGCTCCCTCGGTGAATCGATTTCTAGTTGCTTATGTCTGGGCAGCATCTTCGATGGGGTTGCTCACGTTTCAGGAACTATCTTTGGTTTTATCTCTAAGAAATTGGGCATAGCGGACATACTCGATGAAACCAGATACGTGTCCAAGAATGCCTTCATCAAGGGTCTTTGGGAGTTTATATTCGAGGAGTTGAAAAACAAGGCGTCAGTTGCAGACGATGCTGAGACGGCCAGGAAAATATGTGAGGCACGAGGTGAATGGGTTCTCCAGGACAGCATGTGGGAGAAAGACTATTCCCATTTGATGCAATACGTTGAGGAAGTCGAGTACGACCGTAGCCTTCTTTTGTGGCATATTGCTACGGAGATATGCTACAATAATGACGAGAACCCCAGCACTCATGACGCACATGATAGGATATTCAGTAAGATCCTATCGGACTACATGTTATATCTCCTAGTTAAGCAACCCAAGATGATGTCGGCTGTCGCAGGCATTGGCCAGATTAGGTACCGAGATACCTGCGCCGAAGCCATGAAGTTCTTCGGTAGACGGGGAATCGATAAGAAGAAAAGGAAGGGAGAGGAAAAAAAGGCTTTACTAAAGGATGCTTGCATTAAGATCCTCGAGGTGGACACAAGCGTCAAACCGATGGATGTAAAGGGTGATCGGAGCAAATCCGTGTTGTTCGATGGATGCATCTTGGCCAAAGAGCTCAACAAGCTAAAGAAAGATAAGTGGAAGATCATGAGCAGGGTATGGGTGGAACTTTTATCTTATGCAGCCAGTCACTGTAGAGCCGAAACGCATGCCCAGCTACTTAGTAAAGGTGGCGAGCTGGTAACTTTTGTTTGGCTATTGATGGCCCACTTGGGCATTGGAGAGCAGTTCCAGATCAATGAAGGCCATGCCAGAGCAAAGCTCATTGTTGGTAAGTGAAGCAACAGCACGTCGATTTTACTATCAAAGGATTTATCGTTCCTTGCAGAATCTTGTTTTTTGTGTTGTAGGAACTCCATTTGACAATTGCAATGTTGTCAAATCTTCTTCCTAAGTTTTGTCTTGCTTGATTTTGCCACGTATAAAACACAGAGAGCTCTTTTGTTTCTTTCCATTTCTTTTAGCCGTCAGAAGTTCTTCTTTGGCAAAGGTTTTGGCATTGAGCTCGCCGTTGCCATTCTCCCAGATGAGCAAAGGGAGAACTGAAATAGGGGAAGGGTTTCCTTGTAGGGCTTGAGTTTGCTTTTGTCTCCAAATGCTAATCTGCTAAACTAAAGATTGCTCGTGGGCCTAAAATAAGGTCATGTTTCTAATGAACTTCAACATGGTAATGGACTATTAGCGTGTAATATCCCAATTAAAGAAGTCTGATTAAACGTATGCAATATTGGTGTGAAAGAATCTGCAAAACTTTGTCGAAGTTGCAGATTTGGATGGATTAGTTCATGAATGGGAACTAGACAGTCATGCGTGGAATTTTTATCTAACTGTATTTTTGAGAAAATATTGTCTACCCTCTGCGCTTATCGGATTAACGACACTCATACGAAAAAAAAAAAAATTCTTTTTTCAGCGGGCTATATATGAGTTCTTAAACCATATGCTACAGAGGCACAGGTTAATAATTATGACATCCTGAGATCATAAGAGGAGCCTCGTCACATGTTATCTCAGTTCCGTGCAATCATTGCGTTGTTTCATATGAGCCTCTGTTCTTGTACAAACTTGCACAGTGGTCGGGCTGTCGTGACGGACTCACCCTTTTGGGGAATAGTTACAAATAACTTAGGCTGCGTTTGGTCGTTGAAATAATAATCATGATAAGATAGGATAAAGTAGAATATTAAATCTTCTAGATAATAAATGCAGACATATCTAATCCTATCAAGTGTTTGGTGCACTTTAGGATAAGATTAAAAAATAAATATGATATTCAATTAAATTATAAAATTAAAAAATAGAAAATTCAATTAATTAAAGGCTATGGAAAAGCCCTAAATCTAGGAATTGTGGCCACCTCTGCCATGGCCACCATTAAAAACGGCGAGATGCGAAGATGGGAGAAGAAGTGGAAGAAGAGGGCTGACAATGAATCAGAGAGGCGGAGGCATCCATTTGATGTAGATTCTTATAATATCTTCTCTTTTTGTTAAGTTCTTTCTTTCCTTAATTTTTTTTTTTTTATCCAATCTGGGCTTATCCCACCCCCTCCCCTAGATTTTTTATCCAGCGTTTTATCCGAATGTATCCGGATTTATCCGATCCGGTGGACATTCCCAAACATCGATAGGATAATAAATTATCATATCCAGACTCAAATTCCGACTACCAAATGCAGCCTTAGTGCCTAGGGACGTCGCCGAAGCTTATTGGCCAAGGCTTGTTGCCCATCTCGCACTTTATTTTTTTTGGTCTGAAAATTAAGGATGTAGAAATGGTTTATTACACGGACATCCTTGAATTGTGAAGTCTCTTTCAATTGACTTCCTCCTCGTTGAATTTGACAGACTTACAGCCCAAATTATCCGTCCGTTGTCGCAAAATTAGCAGGCATTGTTCGGCTGGACAGTTGTTCGTGCACATTTTACCCATCCTATTGGACTAATAGCATTAGTATGAAACTTTATGGGGTGGGCCGGGCTAACGAACCCAATATTCAGTTGGATCGATGAGCTTGATAAGTTTACACGCTGGTTGTCCTTATTAAGTTGGATGATTCAGTTCAATCCAAACATTATCATTATGAAGCTGCAAGCAAAACGGCTACAGCTTCATACATGCTTGTCAAACACCATGGAAAATTAATATTGGATTATTGCACAAGCACGGAACGAATTTTCTGCAGAAAGAAATCCCTCTAGCAAAGTAATTCTCAGAATAGATTTCTCATCTCTTACTATGACTGTTTTTTGTTTTTGGTTTTTTGTTTTTTTTTTTGACCGACTATTTTACTAAACCTCAAAACAACAACTTTTCATTGAATCGAAGAATCTGCTGATGAGGCATCTGTAAGGTTATAATGAATTGAAAAAGACCTGAACTCCATACTTGGGATAAGCGATGAGAAGTTGAGCCGGAGAGTGGACATATGCTGGGGAGAGAGTGAAGGCGTATCGCTGCAGAATCATCGACAGAACGATTTTGGCTTCAACCATGACAAAATTTGAGCCGACACAGCTCCTGGGTCCGAGGTCAAAAGGAAGGAATGTCGCGGGATTGTTGCTCGTAGCTTTAGCGACTCCATCCAAGAATCTCTCTGGCTTGAAAAGATGCGCGTCGTCTCCCCAAATTTGAGGGTCGTGGTGAATCTTTAGAGTTGGAATATGCAATTTAATGCCTGCTGGAAGAATGAAGTTCCCAATTTTTGCTTGCCTACTGACTTCTCTAGAGATAAAAGTTGCTGGAGGATATAACCTTAGGGATTCATTTATGATCATGCCGATCTGCACGCAAAAAGGTCAGGCATCACTCTGTAATTCAATTTTTTGCATTGGTTTTTGTTCTACCCCTAGTATAAAACATGAAACAAAGAACAAGCATGGGATACAGACCGATGCAAGTCAACTATTATAGTCTTTGACCCAGAAAAAAAAATTATTATAGTCATTCAATTTCATACCGTCTTTAGCTTTGTGATTCCATCAAGGTCAGGATCTTGATTTCCAAACACGTTGAAGGCCTCCTTTCTTGCTTCTTCTTGCCAATCTGTGTGAATTGAGAGGAGGAGGACAGTCCATGCGAGGAAGGACGTAGCTGTCTCGTGTCCTGCAATGTAAAATGTCTTGCAGTCGGAAACAACATTATCGATGGTTATCTTCTTCTTTTCATCAACTTCATGAGAAGCTCTCAAAAGCAAACCTAGAAAGTCATTCCCATAGCTCTCTAGCTCGCCGGAATTCACCTTCTCTTGCCTCTTTTTGACAATCTCTAGCACGGCTTCACGAAACCCTTTCTCTATTTTCTCTCCCTCGATTTCATACGCCGGTCTCCAAAGCTTCCTATCCACAAAAATGATCGATCAATCGATATATTACAAACACTAACCCAACGCATTATGATGCTGGGTAAGAATTAAATAAATTAATGAGTTCTGTTTTCGTGATCATACTCGTTTAATGTCCAGAACTTGGAAGTTTGAAATGCATACCGCTGTGCTTTGTCTATGTCAGATTGGATCTATGCCACAGAAAGAGAGAGAGATCAAACATCGATTTACCTGACTATCGGAAAAATAGAAGAAGCATTCACCATCACGAGGATCAACTTGTTCACATTCTCAAATATACTTTTGCCTTCAATATAGATGCTCCCGAATGCTGTTTTTGATATCACATCCGACGCGTACAATCTTAATTCTTTATAAACATCGATCTCTTTCCCTTCTCTGTCGCTCCATCTCTTGAGCATCGTATGAGCGGAATCTACCATTGCCGGAACCATACCCTACAAATCCATCCATGATAGACCTCTCTATAATTAGTACAACCCGATAAGTGGGCTAATAAAATTAATTTCTCTTATCCGATCTTGTTTTGATTCGTGAAAATGAAGGATCGTTCTTGCAATTTTTGATGCTGTTCTTCAAACCTGGATATCTTGTCAGTGGGGAAAATAAAGTAAGGACTGAAGTGCCTCTGGATTCATATTCCATGTGTCCTCGTCACAGTGGCATAATTAATTCCGACGTACCTTCAAGTTTTCCCCATGGAAAGCGAAATTCGCCAGCTTACGATGCTTTGCCCATTTTTCCCCTCGAAATGTTGCAAGCCCGTCGCCAATATACTTCTTGACTTGGTCTTGGACAAACTCTTTCGAATAAGTGCCATCTTTATTGTTGAGGACCTCTTTGACCATCTCCAGATCCGAGATGACTAGAAAAGCCTGAGCGCCGTACCAAATCAAGAAATTCCTGCATGTCACATTTTTTTTAGAAATATTGAAGAAAGTAAGCATAGATCAAAACTTGCGCATTTTTCTCGGGTTATAAATAAGGATCGGGAACTGGAATAATCTACCAAATCAACGTGATAAGCAAACAGTAGAAATTTGACATTCGAAAAGCAAGTGAATGGCAAAGATGCATTTTCCAGATGATGTGTTTTGATCTGAACAGGATAAATCGAGTCAAGCAATTGAAAATGTCTCAATCCAAGCTGAGTTGGACTACACAAGTAAACAAAGAAGCCAAAAGAAGAGGAAGTAAAAAGCTGAAATTGAGAGTGCTAGTATGAACACCTAGAGGGGGTGAATAGGTGTTTAAACTAAACCTTGGCAAATATATGCAGAATAAAATAAATTTCGAGTAAAACAAAAGAGTTAAGAAAGAGAATAAGAATACAAGATTTATAGTGGTTGGGCTTAATCCAAGACTACGTCCACTCTCCCACGCTAACAGCCTTCTTGGCTAGATTCTACTATGCAATCAACAAGAGATTACAACTTTGAGTGCAAACACTTAGTAGATCACACTATCTCACTAAGTCACTCTTTTGGTATTTCTCTCACGATCACAAACATTTAAGCTCTCCAAAGACAAGTATATGATCGAAGGTTGCTCAGACTTTGGAATTATAAATTCTACGCTCTATCTCTTACTTGCTCATCGGTCCTTCATCTCCTTAAATACTTCTCCACTTCCAAACTAGCCGTTGGACAAGATATCCAAGAGAATCGTCTTCCAATATACCCATTGGACAGCTCACGTATCTAGAAGATTTGGTAGCCGTTGAGTGACAAAAATAAAATCCCAAATTGATTCCGATCGCCCATACAAACGGAATCTTTGTTTCCATAAGTAAAGCTCCTTCGTATAGAAAGTTATTGTCTTCAAGATCCAATCATCAATCAAATAGATTTAGTCAATCAAATAGATTTAGTCAATCAAATCAATCTTGATGTGGAATCCAAACCAGATCACTAGCCGTTATATTTTCGGGGCTTGAGTTACATTCTGTCGAATCTGGATGTAAAATCTGAGAGCAATAGACTTTACAATTTGAGTTTGAGTGCAATAGATTTTACAATCTGAGTCTGAACATATTCCGCGTCAAAGATAGAGTTTGTCTTCCTGGTTCGACTTTCAAAGATAGAGTCTGTCTTCTTTCTTCCAAGAATAGACTTTGATAATATCTTTTACACATTCTATCATCTGCATAGTCTATTACTCAACCATCAAATATGTTAGTAACCTTTGATTTATTTTGTCATCTTCAAAACATCATAAGAGATTTCCCTAACAGAAATTACCATAAGTTTTGGTCCATTCGCACAAGTGAGGCTGGACATAAGGGAAAATATCATGAGAAAGATTCATGGGCCTTTTGGTGGCTTCCTTCTTCATTTGAAGCATCTGTTTGGTGCTTCCGTGGAAGAATCCGTAAGGAGGACCTCTGATTCCTTGTGCAGCCATTTTTCCTTGGATTCGAAGCGGATTCCACCATAGTTTGTGCAGGATTTTGATAACAAGAGCTAAGAAAAGAACTAGAAACAAAGAGATATATAACGATACAAGAACGTCGCTCATTTTATTATTTCAGAACAAGGAAAAGAAAGGAAGAGAATCTGGGTGTTTGAGAGCTGTGAATTCAACTTGCATTGGACTATTTCTAGCTTTTTTTTGTTGCTTAATTGCCGGTGCTTAGTCATTATAAATAAGAGAAAGCATGCCCCAGGTAACAAAGTTGACCTTTAAATTTCCTAGGAGAAGTCTGAGCAAGCTTTAATAGTCATTAGGGCTGTACTTTAGACGAATCTGTAAGTGCAAGTGGAGCGTATGAACGACATGAACACATGGAGGTTGTCATTTACAAAGTGCATAAACTTGAATTTCACGCGGGCACGAGATTCAGGTGCACCTTCAGTAAATATTTGTAATATTTGGATTTTCTTATACAAGGTCAAAAAGGTAGTGGGACCCACCTTTTAAAAAATATTAAAAAATAAAAAGAAAAAGGTGAAAAGGTTGACTTGATCAACAATGGCGGGATGTTCGGCTCATTTAACCGAGAGCACGAACAGAAACTGGCAAAAGAAAGGAGTTCACGAGAAAGAAAAGAAAAAGAGAGAGGAAAAGAAAGAAAAGGAAGAAAGGAGAGGGTACATGTCACATATGACTTGTTGAGACGACGCTCTGGAAACAGTTGTGCCCTCGATTCGTCTAACAGAGTAATATTGGGATTAGGGCACAAATTTAGGGTTTGTGGATTTTGAGCTATGAGGTTCAATTAAGAAGTAGTTGAGCTACAAATATATATATATATATATATATATATATATAATAATAATAATAATAATAATAATAATAATAATAATAATAATAATAATAATAATAATAATAATAATAATAATAATAATAATTTTAGTATGTCATGAGGCTGTTCTCGATTTGGACATACAATTTGCCCAAAACAAAAATTTGAAGTTGGTCGTGAGTGATGAGCAATGTAAGACCAATAGCTTTCGGGCTGAATTTCGATGGTTTACGACTTAATTTTGAGGCGGCCAAGTTAGAGATCTTCTATTGCTTCAAAACAATTTCCTTTTGACTATAAGCTCACTTGAAACAAAGTTCAATGGAGAGAATTATAATATGACCGGGTTTTTGCTCAAATTTTGTGTTGCAGATAACTTTGAATGTCCGCTTCAATTGTGAGTTTTGTTAGCATATAGGAGTTGTTTTGCTAGACTTTAAACTTAGTATAGCTTCTCGTAATTGATATAACCTTTTACCCAATTTTTCACGTTCTTTCTCACTCATTTGATAGGATCACAAGATCGATAGTTTGAGTAATATTTGTTGTTTGGTTTTGGGTATTTCCAAGTAAGTGTACTAGTTTTTTTTTTTTTTTTTTTTTTTTTTTGGTATTGTAAAACCCATGTACTAAGGTAATTATAACTCAATACATACATACATACATACATACATACATACATACATACATACATATTATATATATGGAAGTAAGAACACATTTGCTACATAAAGTTAGATAGAGTATTTACTACTTTTAGGTTATTATGGAATGGTTCAATAAACCTTTCCCGAAAGGTTATGAGTACTACTTTGTGCAGTTGATTTATGATATAAAAACTCTCGAAAGATTATATGTATTGGATTGTGAAACAAATTTTGATATGAATTGATAAAGGATTAAGTGCTACACGATAATGTACATTCGTAAGAGATATTTCTAGTGCCTTGTAGTTAAGGACCAAGTGCTATATGGCGACTCAATTTACATGGGAGTCACTAAGGTCTTATACTATTGATATGCATAGTAAAGAGTTAAGTACTACATAATAACATAAATTTTGTAAAATCCACCTCTAGGACCATATATTATTGATATATGTTGATCAAGGACTAAGTGCTATATAATAATATAAATTCATGGGAGTCGCCTCTAAAGCCTTGAAGAGATATAGAGCATGTAATGAACCATTAACATAAAATTTGACAAAGCTCAATTATTGAACTAAATCAATGTTACTTGTTTTGATATTATGGATGAATGAGAAATTCCACTATAGATATAGCTAGGGTGAAGTAATTTATAACTCATTTTATTCTTGTAAGTTTGTTATACTTTATATTGGTATAAATGAGTTATGTCCTTGAGTTTTAAATGTGTATGAGGCTTGATGTGCTTAGGAGGAATGTCCTATTCACTGGGCTATGGCTACTTATTCTATTCATCTGTTGTATTTTTTAGGTCCCTCAACTTGTGGCAAGCAGGGTGAGAGCATTATCGATGGGGAATTTTTGGTAGTAGTATTTTGGGGTATGAGCTTGGCTAGTTGTATGTATTTTCGTTAGTTTGTTGGGTTGGCCAAGTTCTAAGTTGTTGACCATTTTGCTGATTATGGAAATATATATCTTAATAACAAGATGTTTGTTTCTCTTTGAGGTTGCGTCTTTTGAATCAAAATACGGTTGTGTCATCCCCATTTTGTTGTTTTTGAGGTGTGACAATATTATTAATGAACTTACTTATTACGGACACAATGAAGGCCAGATAAGTAAAATCACTTGTAGTTATCCATGCTAGGAGACATTCTTATATAGTCGATAGGCATACAAAATAGACCATGCCATATTTGATTGGTGAGTTACACATTTGAATATGACTCAATTATAATTTTGAACATATATAAAAAATTAATAAAAAGAGAGATGCCAAAATTAACATCTCCCGCACACCGGCACGATGGGCCACACCACCATAGCCACCATCACATTTGTGCCATCACTAGCGACCGTCCCTGTCATGTCCACCGGCATCTGCACCGTGAGTCCCGTCCATCCACCGTATGGAAAAGCCATGCCAAGTCGCTCAACGGCAGTAGGGGCATTGTGGCTAGTCCTGTGGTCGCGCCATGGCAAAGCCGACTTGGATAGGCTAGCAGTGGCCGTACGCGCTGGCCTGGGTTGGGTGGTGGGCAGTTGATGTCAGAGAGGAATGGAATAACTAGACGAAAAGGAGGAAAAGATTAGGGTTTTTCCTGCTTTATTTTCATTATAGGGGTGAAAGACACTTGTTTGTAAAATTTGGCCCAAAAAACCACCAAGTAGGTGTTAAGAGAAGGGAAGTTTTTTCCATCTTGGATTGGATGAAAACATAGTCATCTAAACGTGAGAAATGCCATGTATACTAAGATTAATTTGCAATATCTATATATTAAATGATGTAACAGAATATTATTAGCTGTTGAATATAATCCACTTATTTGATTGATCACTTGCAATCTACCACATCATTTGGTATACGAACTTTAAACCAGTTTAGTGTAGTTAGCATTGTTCAAAGCAAGAATTACTTATATGTACTTAGGAATAAATGAATGGTTTGAATGTCTTTTCTCTTACATGTAAAATAGACAGCAAGATGGTCAAAGTTGATTGCATTCTTGAGTATTACCATAGAAATCCCATGCCCACTGTGAGATGTTTAGCTTTAATTATAGTTATTCAACATCACTCGAGATACTAAGGTTGGAGGTTGCGAGTCTGTTGTTGGAGAAAACTTCCTTGAGTGTTTTGAAGTTGACAAAATGTTTTGATCAGTCTAGTCTGAAGACTTGCAGACTCTTCCATCAAAGTCTGAAGACCTTCGGACTGCCAGACTCAAGACTCAAAGTCTATCATCATTGACAGTTTTTAGTCCATCGAAGAAGACTTATCCGAAACAAAGTATTTCGTTAAGGATTTGATTCTGTCGACAAAAGAAGATCTCTTGGTTGAATATAGCATGTCGGAATCAATTATTCAAATTAAGATTGATTAAGGAATTTGGATTCGTTGATTGGCGAAGTATATTTGGAAGGTTCTACTTATGGAAATCTAGATCCTGATTGTATGGACGAGCATGATTGATGGGCTATCGTCATGTTCCTTAAATAGCTCGAAAATCTTTCTAATTGATTATGTCCAACGGGTAGATTAGAAGAATTCCTTTGGTAAGTGCCAACGGGTGTGATGGCATGAATGAGTATATAAGGAAGACATTCCAGTTGTTCGAGTGTGTGTGCGATAGAAGAATTCCAAAGTCTGAAGCTCCTTATTCTTAGTCAATTAAACTGTTGAGCGAAATCTTGTACGCAAAAGAGAGTCTATATCTTTAAGGGACCTTGAGGAAGTGTAGTAGAGTCTCTGAGATAGCTAGTATAAGCACCTATAAGGGGGTGAATAGGTGCACAAAAAATTTATCGAGATACGGAAGCGATTTTTGGCAAACGATAGAAAGGAAATTCTTTCTTGATTAACAAAATCAAATACGATTAAGGTAAAGAGAGTAAGGGAGAGAAAATTAAACACAGGGTTTATAGTGGTTCGGCTTATTCCAAGCCTACGTCCACTCTTCCGCACCGACAGCCCCACCGGCTGGATTCCACTATGAACAAAAGAGAAGTTACATCACAGCTTTCCCTTGATTCCACAAAGTAGATGTTCTACCACACCTCCTCAAGGTTTCTTACAAATATATACTCTCTTTTGAATACAATGTTTCGCTCAAAGAAAATTGTCTAAGCAACTGGAAGCTTTCAGACTTTGGAATTTTTCTATCGCACACACCTTGAACAACTTAGAACGTCTTCCTTATATACTCCTTTATGACATCATACTCGTTGGCACTTACCAAAGGAATTCCTCCAATCTACCCGTTGGACGGAATCAATTAAGAAGATAATTCGAGCTATAAAAGGAACGTGTCGATAGCCCGTCAATCCTGTTCGCCCATACAATTAGGATCTCGGTTTCCATAAGTAGAACCTTCCAAGAATAATCAGTCAATCAACGGATCTTCAATCATCGATTCAATCTCGATCAATCAAAGGATTCCGTTATGTTTTTTCCAGCCACGAGATCTTCTCTAGATGATAAGGTCATATACCTTTAACGAAACATCCAGTTCTGGATAACCTTTCTTCAACGGATTAGAGGCTGTCAATGAGGATAGACTTTGAGTCTTGCGTCCGGTTGTCCGTAGGTCTTCGGACTTTAAATAGCGAGTCCGCAAACCTTCGTACTAGGGCGATGGAAACGTTTTGTCGGCTTCAAAACACTTCAAGAAGATTTCTCCAACAATCTCCCCTTTTTGATGGAGACAAAACTTTCCTGCAGATTTGGACAACTTTGACCTGCAAAACATTTCTCAAACACATGTGCATATCTTATAGAGATAAATGACTAACACTAAAATCTGCAACCACGAAAATAGGTTAGTCTTGAATATAATAAAGCTATCCATAAGATATCAATAGCAGTCAATAGCAATCATCCAAATTCAAATCCAGACACAAAATTTAAAGTCAAACATCAATCCAAATTAAACAAACCAAACAGTCAAACAAACGATTAACAGTCAAACAAATGATTAACAATCAAAGTGTTCAAATCTCTTGCATCTCTCCCCCTTTTTGTCAGCATTAAAAAGGTTGAGATGAAAATGGAATGAAGTCAAGATTGCTTGGGAATGCGGACAAGTTGGAAATCTCCCATGGACTGAACGATCCCTTCCAGCCTTTTCAAGTCTTCCTTCAGTTGTGCAATTTCCTCACCCTTGGCATTGGCCTGAATCGAACGAGAGAGGGCTTGGATTTTATCATTCAATGAACATGAAGAAACTTGACCCGCATTTTGCAAGTTTTGAACCTCGCATCCCAAGGCATAAATTTGACCGCGCATCTCCAAGAGAATATCGAGAATTCTGCGAAAATCGGCTGATCCGTCGGTCTACGTACTAGCTTCAACATGTTCTGCAGATGATGGCATATCAGAATAATCTCGGAGGTTTGGCGATGAAACTTCATGACCTTCTTCTGGAAATTGAGAGGCATAAACGTCCTCTGGATCTGCAGGAGAGCGACTGACTCCTTCACTTGCATCGGGATATGAGGACTTCTTTCCTTTCTCTTGATCTCCCCCATTTCCATGCCTACGGGTGGAGAAGAGTGTTCCTCAGGTTCTCCTTCTTCTCTTCTTTCTTTTCCAGATCTTTCCTCCTCTGCTTCTTTTTCGCCAACTGCTCTTTCTACTTCTTTCTCTTCTTCTTCTCTTGCTTCTTCTTCTCTCTCCTTTTCTTGACCTTCTCTTTCATCTTGGCCTTCTCTTTCATTTTCTTCTGTCTCACGCTGTTCCATTGATTCTAGAACAGTACGACTTAGCTTTTTCAAAGCTATTGCTGAAATGGTAAGGTCATCATCTTCATCATCTTCCACAATAAGAGCTCTTCTTTTCGGTTTTGAAGCAACCAAGGGCTCTTTTCCTTTCCTTTTTGAAGAAGGGATTTGATGAGCTCTGACTGGAGTCTTCTCCTTGAATTTCTCCAACTCCTTGTTCAGTTCCTTTAGACGCATTTTGGTCACCATCTTCAGTCCTACCACCATATGATCGCACAATCGAACACAAAAGATTTGCTGAGGCTGAATATTCAGATATCTGAATAACTTCGTCACAAGGCTTGGGTAAGGGAGTTGACCTCTGTCCTTCATCATCGCTCTATACATGTGAAACATGATAATGTGAGGGAGAGAAAACCTTTTCCCAGTGAGGATGGCATACATCAGCTTTGCCTCTGAACTTGAAACATCAGTCTTGGAGGTTGATTTAGGTCGAAGGCAATTGATTACAATCTTGTGAAGCAAGATATTGAATGCACTCATCCTTAGGTAGGTGATCTTCTCCTTTGTTCTCCTATCCTTCACAAGTTCCAGTGTGGCCCGAGCAATGGAAACTTTGATCGGTTGATATCTTCCTCTTTCAACTCCTAACACATCTGCCAAAGATATTCATATCCACAACATAGTCTTGATCTTTGACACTGAAAGAAAATCTATTCGCATCCAAAAGCTAAGATTTGAATAGAAATATGCGGTTAGTTCAGCATAGGCCTCTGTAGTGTCGGAGCAGAACGTTTCAAGCTGAAGATAACCGAACTTTTCCCTCAAGTTCACATTCACAGCATCCAGAAAATCAAAATCCACACTCCTAGGGTTTATTACCCCACGCTTCAGCAATTTTGAGTACAAATCCTTTTGTTCCTTCGATCTGAACAAATCTCCCCTTTTTCCTCCACTTTTAACCGCAACACCCATTCTCGGTTGAAATTGGCTGTACAACTTGTCATCATCATTCCCATCTACAGGATTCGGTCCCCAATCATGAGGATCACTTGGGATATTCGCAAGGGTTTCCTCAGCCACCCCTTGTCGAGCAATTCCCAAACTTTCCATTTTTCGCAAAAAGATATATTCGTTCCCATATCCTTTGTCTTTAAGAAAATCATCGACATAGTTCGAGGGAGTAAAAGTTCCTTTTAATGCACGATACAACTTATAAATAAAAGCGGGCTTTTGAGCTCTTACTGGATTTGCATCCTCAATGATTCCTTCCTCTTGTTGATGATCAACGCCTTGAGGACTAGATGGAGGAGAATGACGCTGCGAGAATGTTGTGGGCTCTGTCGCTGTTCTAAAGACACTTCTTCTTCGATAAGATCGAAGTGCGTAGGCCCCTCACACATTCGCCGTGGTCCCCTGCTTGCGATTCTCAAAGACTTTCTTGAAGATGACATCTTTCTCAGTTTTTGGAAGATTCCTTGCTTGACTTTCCCAAGAAAGATGACAACTTTTTGAAGATTAAACAAGGGAGAAAAATGGGAATGGAAGATCGATGCTTTCTAGGGTTTTGAGAGTAAAGTGAAGAGGAATCAACAGTGCACGATCGGTTAAAAAGAGAGATAAACGAATCGTCACAAAGGAAGATAAAAAGATGCCTTTTTAAAATAACTAACCTTTTTTCGTGAAAATATTCATTTCAAAAAGTAACTTCTTTTTCGAAAAGGAAATGATGCAATAATTACGCCGATTAAAGATAGCAATAAAACACGGTTGATAATCGTACATTTTCAAGATAATATTCAAGAGAGAGAAAGACTAACTTACAGTCTGACGATCGTACCAAGACTAACTTACAATTAAAGTCTTGTATGACTGAGTCTGAGAGTCTTTAGACTTTGATCTCCTCACACCTTAAAATGTTGAGTCTGGAGCGGATGGTTTCAAATTGATTTTTCTTCAGAGGCTTTGTAATTATATCCGCCAGTTGGTTCTTTGAATCAACATATTGAATTGAAATATCTCCATTTTGAACATGGTCTCTAATAAGGTGATGTCGAATCTCTATATGCTTTGCTCTTGAGTGTAGAATTGGATTTTTGGTGAGATTGATAGCGCTTGTGTTGTCACAATTAATCTCCGTGCATGATTCTTCAATTCCAAAGTCTCTTAGCTGTTATTTTATCCATAGAATTTGCGAACAACAACTTCCGAGAGCTATATACTCTGCTTCTGCTGTAGAGAGAGCTACTGTGCTTTGCTTCCTTGAAAACCAAGACACTGTCCTATCTCCAAGTAATTGACAGGTACCCGAGGTGCTCTTTCTATCGACTCTGCATCCAGTAAGATCTGCGTCTGAATATCCCAGAAGAGTAAAGTCTCCCCTTTTTGGATACCAAAGACCAAAGCTTGAAGTTGATGAAATATATTTGATAATTCGCTTCGCAGCATTTAAATGAGATTCTTTTGGGTCTGACTGAAATCTGGCATAAATGCAAACACTAAACAAAATGTCGTCTAGAAGCAAGAAGATAAAGAAGTGATCCGATGATACTCCTGTACAGCTTTTGATTGACTTTCTTTCCTCCTTCATCTTTGTCTATCTTCAAGGAACTTGACATTGGTATATCAGCCGTTTTGCAATTGCCCAGTCCAAAATTTTTTAACAAGATCATTTGCATACTTTTCTTGATGAATGAAAGTTCCTTCCTCCAATTGTTTTATTTGAATTCCAAGAAAGAAGGTTAACTCACCCATCATGCTCATTTCAAATTCATCCTGCATAGTTATAGAGAATTTCTTGCACAGACTTTCATTAGAGGATCCAAAAATAATATCATCGACATATATTTGAACAAGCAGAAAACTTTTGCTTTCTCTTTTAATAAAAAGAGTAGTGTCTACTTTACCTTTAACAAAACCATTTCGAATTAAAAACTTACTTAATCTATCGTACCAAGCTCGAGGTGCTTGTTTCAAACCATATAGGGCCTTTTTGAGTCTGAATATTGAGTCTGGTTTCCTTGGGTCTTGTCTGGTTTCCTTGGGTCTTCAAACCCAGGTGGTTGTTCCACATAAACTTCATCATGGATAAATCCATTTAGGAAAGCACTTTTGACATCCATTTGGAATAACCTGAAATTTTTATGACAAGCAAATGCAAGTAATAAACGAATTGCTTCTAACCTCTAAGCTCGGTGCGTAAGTCTCATCATAGTCGATCCCTTCTTCTTGTGTGTATCCCTTGGCCATGAGTCTTGCTTTGTTTCTTACGACCTTGCCTTTCCCGTCCATCTTGTTTCTGAAAACCCATTTAGCTCCAATGACATATTTACCTTTTGGTTTTGGAGTCGGTTCCCGACATCAATAATTCTGAATTGTCTCGAGTTCATCTTACATAGCTTCAATCCAGCTTTCATCGGATAAAGCTTCTTCTATGCTCTTAGGTTCTATTTCAGAAATAAGAGCCACAACACTAGACTCTTCTCGCCTTTTGGATCTTGTGCGAATTCCTTCATTGATGTCGCCAATAATAAGATCTTTGGGATGACTGGACTTATGTTTCCAGTTGCTGGTTAATTTATCAGATTGATGGTTACTTCCTTCACTAGAATCTTCAACAATCACTTGTTCTTTGGTCCTTCAAAGTCCGAGCCGCTTCTTGAGATTTGGACTTTGTAGAGTTTGGAGCAGTTCGATCTCTTCGAGATGTGTCTCGAATGGATTCATTTTGTGTAGAATCTTGGAATTTGACATTCATTGATTCTTCCACTATTTGAGTCTTCTTATTGTAGACTCGTATGCCTTGCTTGTGGTTGAATATCCAAGGAAGATGCCTTTATCTGACTTTTCTTTAAACTTACCAACTCGATCATTTGCATTTTTCAGTATGAAACATTTGCATCCAAATACATGAAAATATGAAAAAATAGGCTTCTTTTTTTTAAATAGTTCATAAGGGGTTTTCTCTAGAATAGGTCTTAGAAAAACTCTATTGATAATATAACATGATGTTGAAACTGCTTTCAGCCCAAAATCGTAAAGAGATATTACTTTCAATTAAGAGAGTTCTAGCCATTTCTTGAAGAGATCTATTCTTCCTTTCTACAACTCCGTTTTGCTCTGGAGTATATGGAGAAGAGAACAAATGCTGAAAACCAGATTCTTCACAGAATTTGGCAAAATCTTGATTTTCAAATTCACCTCCATGGTCTATTTTTATACTTGAAATAACATACCCCTTTTCATTTTGAACCATCTTAGCAAATTTTTCAAAGTAAGAGAAAGTTTCAGACTTACTTGCTAAGAAATATACCCAAGTAAATCGTGAGTAATCATTCACAATTACTAGACAATATTTCTTACCTCCAATGCTCTGCGTTCTTGTTGGTCCAAAGAGATCCATATGCAAGAGCTGCAGATACGCGGTTAGTGGAAACTTGATTTATTGGTTTAAAGGAGTTTCTTACCTGTTTTCCCAATATACATGGTGTACATAGATCAAACTTTTGGTATGATAATTTGGGTAGACCACGAACAAGCTTCTTTGCTGAGATCTTGGCTATCTGCTTCATGTTAATATGCCCAAGCTTTTTGTGCCATAAGCACGCTTCGTCTTGGATTGGGATTAGACATTGCGACTCATCTGGTTTTAAGTCCAAGAGGTAGATATTTCCATGTCTTCGACCCATGAATGACTGAGTAGAGTCTTTACTGGTTCCTGAACAAATACCCTCTTGAAAGTTGATTCTAAAACCGGCATCACACAAACCCGACACACCGAGCATATTGTAATTAAGCCCTTCAACTAAAGAAACATTGATTATTGTGAGGTTCCCAATCTTTACAATTCCAAAGCCTACTATTTTTCCTTTGCTGTTTCCTCCAAATGAGACTTTTCCACCATTCACTTGAATAAGCTTTATGAAGCAAGTTGAATCTCCTGTCATGTGTCTCGAGCATCCACTATCCATGTACCATTTCACCTTTTTCTTGATAGTGACCTGCATTTAAAAAGAGACTCAAGCTTTCTTTGGTACCCATATTTTCTTGGGTCCTTTTGAGTTAGTCAAATATACGGTTTTTGCCCAGACTTTATTGACATGTCTCCATACCATAGGACATTCTTTCTCAAAATGATCTGCACTATTGCATTTTGAACATCTAAGAGCATTGCGACCTACTGGTCTTACGAAGGTCCTTTCAAAATGATTTTTGTAAGCATTTCTTGAGGGTCTTTGTTTGATTCTTTCTTTTACTTTAGGAAAATCGATTAAAGGAATAGTTTTAGCAGTCATTCCTAAACCCGATTTATTGAAATAAGGTCTTTGAACAAAAGTATTTTTTCCAGCTTTTCAGATTCTAGAGAAAATCTTTTGGAAATATTTGAAATGTCATTTTTCAAAAATGCATTTTCTTTTAAAAGATTATCTTTACTTTCTTTGAGAGAAGAAACATTATGGTCTAAGCATTTCACTTTTTCTTCCAAAACATTCTCTTGTTGTTTTAAAACAGAATTTTCTTTTTGAGTTCGAAAATTTTTTTAAGAGAAGTCTTAAGACTAAAACATAATTCATCAATGTATTTTGAAACTTTAATAGGGATTTTGAAGTTACTTACCTCGAATTCACTTTCTGAATCTGAATCGGTCTCGGAGTTTGATTCTGAATCCGATTGTGCCATTAGACATATGTTGGCATATTCATCATCACTGTCTTCGCACTCCGTATCACTCCGGGTTTCTGCTTTGAGAGCTTTTCGATACTTTTTAGTTTTCCCTTTCTTCTTCCTTAGAAGAGGACAGTTGGGTCGATGTGTCCCTTTTTCTTACATTCAAAGCAGACTATATCTTTGTTTGATTCATCATCTTCACCAGACTTGGTCTCATTGCTTTTGAAAACTTTGTTTCTTTGCATTGAATCTTCTTCCTTTTCTATTCAGCTTTCTGAATCTTCTTATCATGAGAGCAAGTTCTTCATCATCCATGTCGTCTTCGATATCATTTACATCAAATCATCATTAGATTTTAATGCAATAGATTTCTTACCTTTAGGATCTTCGTCTTCATTGATTCGTTTCACTTCATAAGACTGAAGGGTCCCAACCAACTCATCGACAGACAGTGGAATGATTCTTTAGGTCTCTCTGATTGAGGTCTTTATGTGATTCCATCCTTGGAGAGTCCATGCAGTAGCTTGTTCACTTTCATGGGATCAGAAATTGGTTGACCTTGATTTTCAAGACCATTCACGATTTCTGTAAAACGACTAAACATGTCAGTTATAGATTCTCATGGTTTCATTCTGAAGACTTCGTATTGACCGAGAAGAATGTTGATTCTAGTTTCTTTCACTCGATCGGTTCCTTCATAAGTAATGTGTAATCTATCCCGAGACTTCTTTGGCTGTATCACAAGAAGATATTCTTTATATTCGAGTAGGTGATAAAGCACAATATAAAGAATAAATTGCTTTTGCATCAAGAGCTTGTCTCTTGATTATCTCTTCCCGACTCATTTCGCCGGACTCAACAAAGTGTTCTTTCCTCTTTCGAGACAGATGCAGCTTTAGGAATGATTCCTTTTTCTACAACATCCCATTCCAGAGGATCCTTTGATCTTAAGAACGCCTTCATCTTCTTCTTCCATATGTTGTAGTCCTTTCCATCAAAGTAAGGTGGTCTCGTGTTGCTTTGCCCTTCTACCAGCCCTGGAGCCAACATACTAGCCACGGATCTTTTACTCTGAAGTAAAACACTTCAAACAAAGTGAGCACACGAGCTCTTATACCAATTGAGATAGCTAGTATAAGCACCTAGAGGGCGGTGAATAGGTGCACAAAAAATTTATCGAGATACGGAAGCGATTTTTGGCAAACGATAGAAAGGAAATTCTTTCTTGATTAACAAAATCAAATATGATTAAGGTAAAGAGAGTAAGGGAGAGAAAATTAAACACAGGGTTTATAGTGGTTCGGCTTATTCCAAGCCTACGTCCACTCTTCCGCACCGATGACCCCACCGGCTGGATTCCACTATGAACAAAAGAGAAGTTACACCACAGCTTTCCCTTGATTCCACAATGTAGATGTTCTACCACACCTCCTCAAGGTTTCTTACAAATATAGACTCTCTTTTGAATACAATGTTTCGCTCAAAGAAAATTGTCTAAACAACTGGAAGCTTTCGGACTTTGGAATTTTTCTATCGCACACCTTGAACAACTTAGAACGTCTTCCTTATATACTCCTTTATGCCATCATACCCGTTGGCACTTACCAAAGGAATTCCTCAAATCTACCCGTTGGACGGAATCAATTAAGAAGATAATTCGAGCTATTAAAGGAATGTGTCGATAGCCTATCAATCATTTTTGCCCATACAATCAAGATCTCGATTTCCATAAGTAGAACCTTCCAAGAATGATCAATCAACGGATCTTCAATCATCGATTCAATCTCGATCAATCAAAGGATTCCGTTATGTCTTTTCCAGCCACGAGATCTTCTCCAGATGATAAGGTTATATACCCTTAACGAAACATCCAGTTCTAGATAACCTTTCTTCAACGGATTAGAGACTGTCAATGACGATAGACTTTGAGTCTTGCGTCTGGCTGTCCGCAGGTCTTCATACTTTAAATAGCAGAGTCTGCAAACCTTCAGACTAGACTGATGGAAACGTTTTGTCAGCTTCAAAACACTTCAAGAAGATTTCTCCAACAGTCTCTACACTATGGAATCAAGGAAGAGCTTTACTGTAACAACTCTTTTGTTTCATAGTGAAATCCAGCCGGTGGGCTATCAGTGCGGAAGAGTGGACGTAGGCTTGGATTAAGCCGAACCACTATAAACTCCGTGTTCATATTCTCTTCCCTACGCTCTTTTACTTTGATCGTAACTCATTTTGTTGACAAGAGACAGATTTCCTTTTTCATAATCTATTGTTGATTAGTGTTGCACACTTATCTCGGAAATTTATTTTTACACCTATTCACCCTCCTCTAAGTGCTCATACTAGCTTTCACAATTGATATTAGAGCCTGTGTACTCACTTAAGTTGAAGTGCTTTACTTTAGAGTTAAAGATCCATGGCTAGTATGTTGGCTCCAAGACTGATTGAAGAGCAAAGCAATACCAGACCGCCTTATTTTGATGGAAATGAATACAACATATGGAAAAACAAGATGAAGGCATTCCTAAGATCAAAGGATCCTCTGGAATGGGATGTGGTAGACAAATGAATCATTCCTAAAGCTGCACCTGTCTCAGAAAGAGGAAAAGAAACCGTTAAGTCTAGTGAAATGACTCAAGAAGAGATAACCAAGAGGTAAGCTCTTGATGCAAAAGTAATTTATTCTTTATATTGTGTATTATCACCTACTGAATATAACAGTATACCTTCTTGTGATACAGCTAAAGAAGTCTAAGATAAATTACACATCACCTATGAAAGAACTGATCGAATGAAAGAAACCAGAATCAACATTCTACTTGGTCAATACGAAGCATTCAAAATGAAATAAGGAGAATCTATCACTGACATGTTTAATCGTTTTACAGAAATCGTGAATAGTCTTGAAAATCAAGGTCAACCAATTTTTGATCCCATGAAAGTAAACAAGCTACTGCGTGGACTCTTCAAGAATTGGAATCACATAAAGACCTCAATAAGGGAGACACAAAGAATTATGCCACTTTCTGTTGATGAATTGGTTGGGACTCTTCAGTATTATGAAGTGGAGCGAATCAACGAAGATGAAGATCCTAAAGGTAAGAAATCCATTGCATTAAAATCTAATGATGGTTCTGATGTCACAGATTCTAAAGACGATATGGATGATGAAGAGCTTGCTCTCATGATAAGAAGATTGAAAGCTAAACAGAGAGGGAAGAAGATTCAATCCAAAGAAAAAGTTTTCAAAAGCAACAATCTAAGTCAGTTGAGGATGATGAATCCAATAAAGATGTAGTCTGCTTTGAATGTAAGAAAAAGGGACACATCAGACCTAACTATCCCCTTCTGAGGAAAAAGAAAGGAAAAGCTGAAAAATATCGAAAGACATTTAAAGCAGAAACTTAGAGTGATACAGAATGTGAGGAAAGTGATGATGATTATGTTAATATTTGTCTCATCGCACAATCAGACTCAGATTCAAACTCCGAGACAAACTCAGATTCAGACAGTGAATTCGAGGTAAGTAATTTGAATATCCCTTCTAGAGTCTTTAGATACATTGATGAATTGTGTCTTAGTCTCAAAACTTCTCTCAAAATGATTTCCGAACTTAAAAGAGAAAATTCTGCACTAAAACAACAGGAAAATGTTTGGAAAGAAAATGTCAAAAGTCTAAACAAAAGTGTTACTACTTTGAAAGAAAATACAGACAATCTTTCAAAAGAAAATGCATTCTTGAAAAATGATATCTCAAGTATTTCTAAAAGATTTTCTATAGGATTTGAGAAATTTGAAAAAATTCTTTCAGCACAAAGATCTTACTTCAACAAATTAGGTTTAGGAATGACTGCTGAAACAATTCCTCTATTTGATTTTCCTAAAGTAAAGGAAAGAATTAAGCAAAGACCTACAAGAGATGCTTACAAAAATCATTTCCAAAAGTTTTTGTAAAACCAGTAGGTCGCAGTGCTCTTAAATGTTCTAAGTGCAATAGCTTAGATCATTTTGAGAAATAATGTTCTATGGTTTGGAAACCTGTTAAGAAGGTATGGGCAAAGACCATATATTGCACTAACACCAATGGACCTAAGAAAATATGGGTACCAAAGAAAGCTTGAGTCTCTTTTCTAAATGCAGGTCACTATCAAAAAAAATGTTAAATGGTGCCTGGATAGTGGATGCTCAAGGTATATGATAGGAGATTCAAATTGCTTCATAAAGCTTGTTCAAGATAATGATGAAAAAGTTTCTTTTGGAGGAAACAACAAAGGAAGAATTGTGGGATACGAAACTGCAAAGATTGGAAGCCTCACGATCATCAATGTTTTCTTAGTGGAAGGTGTTGGAGAAATCTTCCTTGAGTGTTTTGAAGTTGACAAAACATTTCCATCTGTCTAGTCTAAAGACTTGTAGACTATTTCATCAAAGTCTGAAGACCTCCGGACTGCCAGACTGAAGACTCAAAGTTTATCCTCATTGACAGTTTCTAGTCCGTCGAAGAAGACTTATCCAGAACCGGATGTTTCATTAAGGATTTGATTTTATCGATTGGAGAAGATCTCTTGGCTGGATATAGCCTGTCGGAATACATTATTCAAATCAAGATTGATTAAGGGATTGTGGATCCGTTGATTGGCGAAGTATACTAGGAAGGTTCTACTTATGGAAACCGAGATCCTGATTGTATGGACGAGTAGGATTGATGGACTATCGTCATGTTCCTTATATAGCTCGAAGATCTTCCTAATTGATTCTGTTCAACGGGTATATTGGAAGAATTCCTTTGGTAAGTGCCAACGGGTATGATGGCATAAATGAGTATATAAGGAAGACGTTCCAGTTGTTTGAGTGTGTGCGCAATAGAAGAATTCCAAAGTCTGAAGCTCCTTGTTCTTAGTCAATTCATTTGTTGAGCGAAATCTTGTACGCAAAAGAGAGTCTATATCTTTGAGAGACCTTGAGGATGTTTAGTAGAGTCTATACACTGTGGAATCAAGAGAGAGCTTTACTGTAACAACTCTTTTGTTCATAGGATATCCACCCGGTGGGCTGTCAGTGCGGAAGAGTGGACGTAGGCTTGGATTAAGCCGAACCACTATAAACTCTGTGTTCAAATTCTCTTCCCTACACTCTTTTACTTTGATTGTAACTCGTTTATTTGAAAAGAGAGGAATTTCCTTTTCATAATCCATCGTTGATTTGTGCTGCACTTGTCTCGCAAAATTGTTTCTGCACCTATTCACCCCATCTAGATGCACATACTAGCTTTCACAATTGGTATCAGAGCTTGTGTACTCACTTAATTTGAAGTGTTTTACTTCGGAATTAAAGATCCATAGCTAGAATGTTGGCTCCAGGACTGGTTGAAGGGCAAAGCAATACAAGACCGCCTTATTTTGATGGAAATAAATATAACATATGGAAAAATAAGATGAAGGCATTTCTAAGATCAAAGGATCCTCTAGAATGGGATGTGGTAGACAGAGAAATCATTCCTAAAGTTGCACCTGTCTCAGAAAGAGGAAAAGAAGCTGTTGAGTCTAGCGAAATGACTCAAGAAGAGATAACCAAAAGACAAGCTCTTGATGCAAAAGCAATTTATTCTTTATATTGTGCATTATCACCTACTGAATATAACAGAATATCTTCTTGTGCTATAGCTAAAATAGTCTGAGATAGATTACACATCACCTATGAAGGAACTGATCAAGTGAAAGAAACCAGAATCAACATTATGCTTGGTCAATATGAAGCATTTAAAATGAAATCTGAAGAATCTATCACTGATATGTTTAGTTGTTTTACAGAGATCATGAATGGCCTTGAAAATCAAGGGCAACCAATTTCTGATCTTATGAAAGTAAACAAGCTTCTGCGTGGATTCTCCAAGGACTGGAATCACATAAAAACCTCAATAAGGGAGACACAAAGAATTATGCCACTTTCGGTTGATTAATTGGTTGGGACTCTTCAGTCTTATCAAGTGGAGCGAATCAACGAAGATGAAGATCCTAAAGGTAAGAAATCCATTGCATTAAAATCTAATGATGATTCGATGTCACAAGACGATATGGATGAAAGAGCTTGCTCTCATGATAAGAAGATTCAGAAAGCTAAACAGAAAAGGAAGAAGATTCAATCCAAAGAAACAAAGTTTTCAAAAGCAACAAAGTAAGTTAGTTGAGGATGATGAATCCAATAAAGATGTAGTCTGCTTTGAATGTAAGAAAAAGGGACACATCAGACCCAACCTGTCCCCTTCGAGGGAAAAAGAAAGGAAAAGCTGAGAAATATCAAAAGGCACTCTTAAAACTTGAGTGATAAAATGAAAAGTGAAATTATACCAACATTTGTCTCATGGCACAATCGGACTCGGATTCATATTCGAAATATCGAAAAATCAAAGTAAGAAAATTAAAAATGCATAGTAAAGTCTCTAGATACATTGATGAATTGTGTTTTAGTCTCAAAACTTCTCTCAAAATGATTTCCGAACTTAAAAGAGAAAATTTTGCACCGAAACAACAGAAAATGTTTGGAAAGATAAGTGCAGAGAATCTTTCAAAAGAAAATGCATTCTTGAAAATGATATCTCAAGATTTTTAAAAGATGCCAACATTTGTCTCTTTGGCACAAAGACCTTACTTCAACAAATCGGGTTTAGGAATGATCGCTGAAACCATTCCTCTAATTGATTTTCCTAAAGTAAAGGAAAGAATTAAGCAAAGACCTACAAGAGATTCAAAAATCATTTCAAAAGTTTTTGAAAATCTAAGTGCAATAGCTCGAAAATATGGTTTGGAAACCTATATGGGCAAAGACTGTATATTACACTACCAATGGACCCAAGAAAATATGCTTGAGTCTCATTTCTAAATACAGGTCACTATCAAGAAAAATGTTAAATGGTACTTGGATAGTGGATGCTCAAGGCATATGATAGGAGATTCAAATTGCTTCATAAAGCTTGTTCAAGTTAATGGTGGAAAAGTTTCATTTGGAGGTAACAACAAAGGAAAAATTATGGGATTCGGAACTGTAAAGATTGGAAGCCTCATGATCAGTAATGTTTCCTTAGTGGAAGGACTCAACTACAATTTGCTAAGTATTAGTCAGCTAGGCGATACCGGTTTCAAAATCAATTTTCAAGAAGGAATATGTTTAGGAACCAGTAAAGACTCCTCTCAATCTTTTACGGGTCGAAGACATGGAAATATCTATCTCTTTGATGTCAAACTAGATGAAACCCAATGTCTAATCTCAATTCAAGAAGAAGCAAACTTATGGCACAGAAAACTCGGGCACATCAACATGAAACAAATAGCCAAAATTTCAGCAAAGAAACTTGTTTGTGGACTACCCAATCTGACATACCAAAAGTCTGATCTATGCACACCATGCGTATTGAAAAAATAGGTAAGAAACTCATTTAAACCAATAAATCAAGTTTTCACTAATCATATACTGCAGCTCTTGCATATGGATCTCTTTAAACCAACCAGAACTCAAAGTATTGGAGGTAAGAAATACTATTTAATAATTGTTGATGATTATTCATGATTCACTTGGGTATATTTCTTGGCAAGTAAGTCTGAAACATTTTCTTATTTAATAAAACTTTGCTAAAAAGGTCCAAAATGAGAAATGATATGTTATTTCAAATATATGGACGGACCATGGAGGCGAATTTGAAAATCAAGACTTTACAAAATTTTGTCATGAATCTGGTTTTCAGCATGTGTTCTCTTCACCATATACGCTAGAGCAAAATGGAGTTGTGGAAAGAAAGAATAGATCGCTTCAGGAAATGACTAGAACTCTTTTAATTGAAAGTAACATCTCATCTTGCTTTTGGGCTAAAGCAGTTTCTATAGCATGCTATATTATTAATAGAGTTTTTCTAAGGCCTATTATGGAGAAAACTCCATATGAGTTATTCAAAGGAAAGAAGACCATTGTTTCATATTTTCATATGTTTGGATGTAAATGTTTTATATTGAAAAATGCAAATGATCGAGTTGGCAAGTTTGAAGAAAAAATAGACGAAGGCATATTCCTTGGATATTCAACCATAAGCAAAGCTTACAGAGTCTACAACAAGAAGACTCAATCTGTGGATGAATCAATGAATGTCAAATTCCAAGATTCTATTCAAAATGAATCAATTTAAACTCAATTTGAAGAATCTGAATCTGCTCCAAATTCTACAAGGTCTAAATCTCTAGAAGCAGCTCAGACTTCAAAAGATCAAGCAACAAATAATCATTGAAGATTCAAATGTGGAAAAGATCAACGGTTTGACAAATCAACTAGCAAGAATGGAAGCATAAGTCTAGTTATCCCAAAAATCTCATCATTGGTGATATTAATGAAGGAATCCGCATAAGATCCAAAAGGCGCGAAGAGTCTAGTGCTGTGGCTCTTATTTCTGAAATAGAACCCAGAAGCATAGAAGAAGCTTTAACTGATGAAAGCTGGATTGAAGCTATGCAAGAAGAACTTAGACAATTCAATATCAATGATGTCTGGGAATTGACTCCTAGACCAAAAGGTAAATCTATCATTGGAGCTAAATGGGTTTTCAGAAACAAGATGAACAAGAAAGGAAAAGTCCTAAGAAACAAAGCAAGACTCATGGCCAAGGGATATACGTAAGAAGAAGGGATAGACTATGATGAGACTTACGCGCCGATAGCAAAGTTAGAAGAATTAGATTATTACTTACTTTTACTTGTCATAAGAATTTCAGGTTATTTCAAATGGACGTCAAAAGTGCTTTCCTAAATGGATTTATCCAAGAGGAAGTCTATGTGGAACAATCACCCGGTTTTGAAGACCTAAGGAAACCAGACTCTGTATTCATACTGAAAAAGGCTTTATATAGTTTGAAGCAAGCACCTCGAGCTTGGTACGATAAGCTAAGTAAGTTATTGATTCAAAATTGCTTTGTCAAAGGTAAAGTAGACACTATGTTGTTTATCAAAAAGAAAGCAAAAGTTTTCTGCTTGTTCAAATATATGTTGATGATATTATTTTTGGATCTTCTAATGAAAATTTGTGCAAGAAATTCTCTAAGTCTATGCGGGATGAGTTTGAAATGAGCATGATGGGTGAACTAACCTTCTTTCTCGGGCTTCAAGTGAAACAACTGAAGGAAGGAACTTTTATTCATCAAAAAAATATGCTAAAATCTTGTCAAAAAGTTTGAACTGGAGAATTGTAAAAGATCGATATACCAATGTCAAGTTCCTTGAAGTTGATAAAGATGAAGGAGGAAAGAAAGTTGACCAGAAGTTATACATGAGTATCATTGGTTCACTTTTTATCTAATTGCTTCTAGATCGACATTTTCTTTAGTGTTTGCATTTGTGCTAGATTTCAATCAGACCCTAAAGAATCTCATCTAAGTGCTGCAAAGCGTGTTATCAAATACATTGCCTCAACTTCAACTTTGGGTCTCTAGTATCCTAAAAATGAGACTTTATTCTTCTTGGATACTCAAACGCAGACTTAGCCGGATGCGAGTTGATAAAAGAGCACCTCGGTACACTGTCAACTACTTGGAAACAGGACGATGTCTTGATTTTCAAGGAAGCAAAGTACGTAGCTTTTCTACGGCGAAGTAGAATATGTAGCTCTTGGAAGTTGTTGTTCACAAATCTTGTGGATAAAACAACAGTTAAGAGACTTTGGAATTGAAGATTCATGCACTGAAATCAAATGTGACAACACCGGCGCAATCAATCTCACCAATAATCTGATTATTCACTCAAGAGCAAAACATATAGAGATTCGACATCACTTCATTAGAGATCATGTTCAAAATGGAGAAGTTTCGATTTAGTTTATTGACTCAAAGAATCAAATGGCGGATATTTTTACAAAGCCTTTGGAGAAAAATCAATTTGAAGCTTATTCGTTCCGACTCAATATCTTAAAGTCTGAGGAAGTTCAGACCCAGGACTGAAAGTCTAAAGATACTCAGACTCAGACGATCAAGATTTTCTTTCATAAGTTATTTTATTATCTCTCAAATCAAATCTTGAAAAGGTACGATCATCAACCCGTAATTGATTGTTGCTATCTTCAATTTACGTGATTATTACAATCTTTCCTTTTCGAAAAATGAGTTATTTTTGAAATGACAATTATCTAATTTTTGAAAAGGCAGTTATTTTTAAAAATGGCATTTTATATTTCCTTTTTATGACGTTCCATATGCCTCTCTTTGACTGTCTTATATATTGTCGGTTCCTCTTCGCTTTACTCTCAAAAACCCTAAGAGAGCATCGATCTTCCATTTTTGTCTTCTTTTCTTGTTTAATCTTCAAAAAGTTGTCATCTTTCTTGGGAAAATAAGCTTAGAATCTCTCAAAGACTGCGAAAATGTCTTTCCAAAAAAGTCTTCAAGGATTGCGAACGGGGGACTACAAAGCAAATGCATGAGGGGCCTACGCATTTTGATCTCACCGAGGAAGAAGAATCTCCTAGACAACAGAAGAGCCCACAACATTCTCAGCAGCGTTCATCTCCTCCATTTAGACCTCAGGATGTTGCACATCGAGAAAATGAAGAAATCATCGAAGATGCAGAACTCGTAAGAACTCATAAACCCGCTTTTGCTTACAAGTTTTACCGTGCTTTGAAGAGGGTGGTACTCTTTTGAACCACATTGATGAATTTCCGAAAGACAAAGGGTATAGAAATGAAACTTTCTTTTTACGCACAATGGAACGTTTGAGAATTGCCCCTGCAGGGTCGGCGGAAGAAGCCTTTGCTAATATCCCAAGTGATCCACGGGTTGGAGGATTTAATCAACCAGATGGGAACGATGATGATAGGATGTACAGTCAGTTTAAACTGAGAATGGGTGTTGCGGCAAAAATCCGGAGCAAAAGGACATACTTGTTTTGGTCGGAGGAACACAAGCAACTGTACTTTAAGTTGCTGAAGCGTGGGGTAATAAACCATAGAAGTGTGGATTTTGATTTTCTTGATTATGAATGTCAATCTACGAGAAAATTCAATCTTCTTCAACTCAAACATTTTTGTTCTGAATCTACCGAGTCATGCTGAACTTACTGCTTATTTCTATTCGAATCTCAATTTCTTGAATGCGAATAGATTCTCTTTTAGTGTTCGAAATCAGGATTATGTGGTTGACATGGATACATTGGCTGATGCGATTGGGGTTGAAAGAGGAAGATATCAACCTATTAGTGTGTCTATTGCTTGTGCAACATTGGAGCTTGTTCATGATAGAACAACGGAAGGAAAGATTTCCTATTTGAGAATGAATGCACTAACATTTTGTTTCACAAGATTGTGATTAATTGCCTCAGACCAAAATCTACTTTAAAGACCGACGTTTCAAACTCGGAGGCAAAACTGATGTGTGCCATCAATGCTAGGAAAAAGTTCTCTCTTTCACACACTATTATGTTCCACATGTACAAAACGATGGTGAAGGACAAAGGACAAGGGTCCTTACTCTTGTGACCAAGTTATTCAGACATTTGAACGTTCAGCCTCCTCGGATTCTCTGTGTTAGAACATGCGATCAAATGGTGGTAGAACTAAAAATGGTTTTCTAAAATGCATCTGAAGGAACTTAACAAAGCGTTGGAGAAATTCAAGGAGAAAACCCCTGTCAAGACTCATCAAATCTCTTCGGCTGCAAAGAGAAAAGGAAAGGAGCCCATGGTTGCTTCATCCAAGACAAGAAGAGCACTCATCATTGAAGATGAAGAGGATGAGGATGATATTACCATTTCTGCAATGGCATTGAAGAACTTGAGTCGTTCTGTTCCAGAATCAATGGAGAGACAAGATAAAGACACGGATGAGTCAAAACAGAGGACTAGAGAAAGAGAAAATTTGGAAGTAGAGGAGAAAGAAACGGAGAAAGAAGCAAAAGAGAAAGATGCGAGGAGGAAAGGATTGAAGAAGAAGAAGAAGAGGACAGAGGAGAACAAGAAGAAACAGAGCATGAGGAATTTTTTCTCCACCCGAAGGCATTGAAACAGGGGGAGATCTTGAGAAAAGAGGTACGTCCTCATTTCCTGCCACCAGTGAAGGAGTAAGTCTTTTCTAGCAGATCTAAAGGACATCTATGCCTCTCAATTTCTTGAAGAGGGACATGATGTTTCATTGCCCAATCTGCGTGATCATGCTGACATGCCATCATCTGCCAATACACTATCTAATCGAGCAGAAGCCGGTACTCGGGCGATAATTCAGTAGATTTTTGCAAAATTCTTGATGTTCTTTTGGAGATGCGGGACAAATATATGCTTTGGGATGCGAAGTACAAAACTTGCAGACTGCAGGTCAAGCTTCTTCAGTTTCTTTGAATGATCAAATTCAAGCCATTGCTCTTCAAGTTTAAGCAAATGCTAAGGGTGAAGATGTGGCGCAATTGAAGGAGGACTTGAAAAAGTTGGAAGGGATTGTCCAGTCAATAGGAGATTTCTAGCTTGTTTGTGTTCCCAAGCAATCTTAATTCCATTCTCTTTTCATCTCTACCTTTTTAATGATGACAAAAAGGGGGAGAGATGGGTGCAAATTTGAACTTTTGAACTCTTGACTATTATGATGTTTTGTTTGATTGACTTTTTTTGTGTTTGGCTATTTGGACTTGGATTGATTTGGGTTTGACTGTTTGAATGTTTGTTTATCTTAAGCACTGTTGATATCTCATGGCTTTGCTTATTTAAAGAACTAATCTACCTTACGTGGATGTAGATTCTAGTGTTATTTTAAGCCATTTATCTTTTGTGAGATGTCCATGTTTGCTTGAGTAATGTTTTGCAAGTCAAACTTATCCAAATCTACAGAAAAGTTTTGTCACCATAAAAAATGGGGAGATTGTTGGAGAAAACTTCTTTGAGTGTTTTAAAGTTGACAAAACGTTTCCATTAGTCTAGTCTAAAGACTTACAGACTCTTCCATCAAAGTCTAAAGACCTTCGGACTGTCAGACTCAAGACTCAAAGTCTATCCTCATTGACAGTTTCTAGACCGTCAAAGAAGACTTATCTAGAATTGGATGTTTCGTTAAGGATTTGACTTTATCGACTGGAGAAGATCTCTTGGCTGGATATAGCATGTCGGAATCCATTATTCAAATCAAGATTGATTCAGGGATTGTGGATCCGTTGATTGCCGAAGTATACTTGGAAGGTTCTACTTATGGAAACCGAGATCCTGATTGTATGGGCGAGTAGGATTGATGAGCTATCGTCATGTTCCTTAAATAGCTCGGAGATCTTCCTAATTGATTCTATCTAACGGGTAGATTGGAAGAATTCCTTTGGTAAGTGCCAACGGGTATGATGGCATAAAGGAGTATATAAGGAAGACGTTCCAGTTGTTTGAGTGTGTGCGCGATAAAATAATTCCAAAGTCTGAAGCTCCTTGTTTTTAGTCAATTCATTTGTTAAGCGAAATCTTGTATGCGAAAGAGAATCTATATCTTTGAGAGACCTTGAGGAAGTGTAGTAGAGTCCCTACACAATGGAATCAAGGAAGAGCTTTACTGTAACAACTATTTTGATTCATAGTGAAATCCAACTGGTGGGCTGTCAGTGTGGAAGAGTAGACGTAGGCTTGGATTAAGTCAAACCACTATAAACCCTGTGTTCAAATTCTCTTCCGTTAACTTTTAGTTTGAAAAGCTTGTTTATTTGAAAAGAGAAATTTCCTTTTCATAATCCATCATTGATTTGTGATGCACTTGTCTCGTAAAATTGTTTCGAAGCCTATTCACCCCCTTAGGTGCACATATGTTTTTAATGGAAGGACTCAACTACAATTTACTAAGTATCAGTCAACTGTGCGACACCAGTTTCAAAATCAACTTTCAAAAGGGAATATGTTCAAAAATTAGTAAAGACTCCTCTCAGCCTTTCACGGGTCGAAGACATGGAAATATCTACCTTTTGGATATCAAACTAGATGAAACCCAATGTTTAATCTCAATTCAAGAAGAAGCTAACGTATGGCATATAAAGCTTGGGCACATCAACATGAAGGAAATAACCAAAATTTCATCAAAGAAGCTTGTTTGTGGACTGCCCAATCTGTCATACCAAAAGTCTAATCTATGCACACCATGCGCGTTGGGAAAATATGTAAGAAACTCATTCAAACCAATAAATCAAGCTTCCACTAATCGTGTATTGCAGCTCTTGCATATGGATCTATTTGGACCAACCAAAACTCAAAGCATTGGAGGTAAGAAATACCGTTTAGTAATTGTGGATGATTATTCACGATTCACTTAGGTATATTTCCTGGCAAGTAAGTCTGAAACATTTTCTTATTTTACAAAGTTTGCTAAAAATGTCCAAAATGAGAAAGGATATGTTATTTCAAGTATACAGACAGACCATGGAGGTGAATTTGAAAATCAAGACCTTACAAAATTTTGTGATGAATTTGGTTTTCAGCATGTGTTCTCTTCACCATATACTCTAGAGCAAAATGGAGTCGTGGAAAGAAAGAATAGATCGCTTCAAGAAATGGTTAGAACTATTTTAATTGAAAGTAACATCTCTTCTCGTTTTTGGGCTGAAGCAGTTTCTACAGCATGTTATATTATTAATAGAGTCTTTCTAAGGCATATTCTAGAGAAAACTACCTATGAGTTATTCAAAGGAAAGAAGCCAATTGTTTCATATTTTCATGTGTTTGGATGTAAATATTTTATATTGAAAAATGCAAATGATTGAGTTGGTAAGTTTGAAGAAAAATCAAATGAAGGTATTTTCCTTGGATACTCTATCACAAGCAAAGCTCACAGAGTTTACAACAAGAAAACTCAATCTGTAGAGGAATCGATGAATGTTAAATTTCAAGACTTTATGCAAAACCAATCGATTCACACTCATCTTGAAGAATTTGAACATGCTCTAGACTCTACAAAGTTTAAATCTCAAGAAGCAGTTCAACCTTCAGAAGACGAGCAAAAAATGATCAACGAAGATTCAAATGAGGAAAAAGATCAATAGTTTGACAAATCAACCAGCAACTTGAAGCATAAGTCTAGTCATCCCAAAGATCTCATTATTGGTGATATTAATGAAGGAATTCGCATAAGATCCAAAAGGCGCGAAGAGTCTAGTGCTGTGGTTCTTATTTCTGAAATAGAACCCAATAGCATAGAATAAGTTTTAACTGATAAAAGCTGGATTGAAGCTATGCAAGAAGAACTCAGGCAATTCAGCATTAATGATGCCTGGGAATTGACTCCTAAACGAAAGGTAAATCTATCATTGGAGCTAAATGGGTTTTCGGGAACAAGATGAACGAGAAAGGAAATGTCATAAAAAACAAAGCAAGACTCATAGCCAAGGGATATACACAAGAAGAAGGGATATACTACAATAAGACTTACGCACCAGTAGCAATGTTAGAAGCAATTAGATTATTACTTGCTTTTACTTATCATAAGAATTTAAGGTTATTCCAAATGGACGTCAAAAGTGCTTTCCTAAATGGATTTATCCAAGAGGAAGTCTATGTGGAACAACCACTCGGTTTTGAAGACCCAAGGAAACCCGACTACGTTACAAACCGAAAAAGGCCTTATATGGTTTAAAGCAAGCACCTCGAGCTTGGTACGACAAACGAAGTAAGTTTTTAATTCAGAACGGTTTTGTCAAAGGTAAAGTAGATACTACATTGTTTATCAAAAGAGAAAGCAAAAGTTTTATACTTGTTCAAATTTATGTTAATGATATTATTTTTGGATCTTCTAATGAAAGTCTGTGCAAGAAATTCTCTAAGTCTATGCATGAATTTGAAATTATGATGGGTGAACTAACCTTTTTCCCGGGCTCTGAAACAACTAAAGGAGGGTATCTTTTTTCATCAAGAAAAATATGCTAAAGAACTTGTTTTGCACTTTGAAAATAGACAAAGTTCTTTGATGAAGGAGGAATGAAAGAAAGTTGACCAGAAGCTATACAGGAGTATCATTGGTTCACTCCTTTATCTAATTGCTTCTAGACCTGACATTTTGTTTAGTGTTTGTATTTGTGCCATATTTCAATCAAATCCTAAAGAATCTCATTTAAGTGCTACAAAGCGTGTCATCAAATACATTGCCTCAATTTCAAATTTGGGTCTCTGGTATCCTAAATAAAGAGACCTTACTTTTCTTGGATACTCAGACATAGACCTAGCCGGATGCAGAGTTGATAGAAAGAGCACCCCGGGCACTTGTCGACTACTTGGTTTTCAAGGAAGCAAGTACAGTAGCTATTTCTACAGCAAAACCAGAGTATGTAGTTCTTGGAAGTTGTTGTTCACAAATTATGTGGATAAAACAACAGTTAAGAGACTTTGAAATTGAAGATTCATGTACTGATATCAAATGTGACAACACCAACGCAATCAATCTCACCATTAATCCGATTATTCACTCAAGAACAAAACATATAGAGATTCGACATCATTTCATTAGAGATTATGTTCAAAATGGAGAAGTTTCGATTTAGTTTATTGATTCAAAGAATCAATTGGCGGATATATGTACAAAGCCTTTGGAGAAAAATCAATTTGAAATTATTCGTTCCGAGACTCAATATCTTAAAGTCTCGAAGAAGTTTAGACTTAGGGACCGAAAGTCTAAAAGCACTCGAGACTCGGACAATCAAAATCTACAACTGTAAGTTATTTTTATTTTAGAAACTTATCTCTTGGATCAAATCTTGAAAATGTACAATCATTTATCCAAAATTAATTGGTGTTATTTTCCCAATTTTCATGATTAATGCAATCCTTCCTTTTCAAAAAAGAAGTTATTTTTCAAATGATAGATATCTAATTTTGAAAAGTAGTTATTTTTAAAAATGCATTTTTATATTTCATTTTTACGGCGTTCCGTATGTCTTGCTTTGACTACCTTATATACTGTCGATTCTTCTTCGTTTTACTCACAAAAACCCTAAGAGAGCACCGATCTTTCACTTTTGTCTTCTTTTCTTATTTAATCCTCGAAAAGTTTTCATCTTTCTTGGGAAACAAGCTTGGAATCTCTCAAAGACTATGAAAGATGTCGTCCCAAAGAAAGTCTTCGAGGATCGTGAACAGGGGACCACAACAAATGCGTGAGGGGCCTACGCATTTTGATCTCATCGAGGAAGAAGAATCTCCTAGACAGCAGCAAAGCCCACAACATTCTTAGCAATGTCCCATCTCCTCCATCTAGACCTCAGGATGTTACACATCGAGAAGAGGAAGAAATCATCGAAGGCGCAGAACTCGTAAGAACTTATAAACCCGCTTTTACCTATAAGCTTTATCGTGCTTTAAAGAGGAATGGTACTCCGTTGAACTACATTGATGAATTTCTTAAAGATAAATGGTATAGAAATGAAACTTTCTTTTTATGCACAATGGAATGATTGGCAATTGCCCATGTTGAGTCGGCGGAAGAGGCATTGGCAAATATCCCAAGTGATCCACATGTTGGAGGGCTGAGTCAACCTAATGGGAATGATGATGATATGATGTACAATCAGTTTAAATCTAGAATGGGTGTTGCGGCAAAAATCTGAAGCAAACTGACAGATTTGTTTCGTTCGGAGGAACACAAGCAACTGTACTCTAAGTTGCTAAAGCGTGGGGTGATAAACTCTAGAAGTGTGGACTTTGATTTTCTTGACTTTGTGAATGTCAATCTGCGGGAAAAATTCAATCTTCTTCAACTCGAACAGTTTTGTTATGAAACAACAGAAGCTCATGCTGAACTTACTGCTTATTTCTATTTGAATCTTAGTTTCTTGGATGCGAATAGACTCTCTTTTAGTGTTCAAGATTAGGACTATGTGGTTGACATGAATACATTGGCTGATATGATTGGGGTTGAAAGAGGGAGATATCAACCTATTAGTGTATATGTTGCTCGTATAACGATCGAGCTTGTTCAAGATAGAACAACGAAAGGGAAGATTTCCTATTTGAGGATGAATGCGTCCAACATTTTGCTTCACAAGATTGTGATTAACTTCCTCAAACCAAAATCTATTTCAACCGACGTTTCAAACTCGAGGCAAAGCGACATTTCAAACTTGGAGGCAAAGTTATTCGGACATTTGATGTATACCATCAAATGGTGGTGGGACTGAAAATAGTCTTAAAATGCAAAGTTTGGAGCTCTCTTCCACACACATTTATGTTCCATCATGAAGAGGATGAGGATGATATAATAGTGAAATAATGGTGAAGGACAAGGGTCAACTATCGTACGCAGCTCTTGTGACCAAGTTATTCAGACACTTGAACGTTCAGCCTCCCCGGATTCTTTGTGTTCGAACATGCGATCAAATGGTGGTGGCAATGAGAATGGTTTCTAAAATGTGTCTGAATGAACTCAACAATGATTTGGAGTAGTTCAAAGTAAAATCCCCTGTCAAGACTCATTCAGTCTCTTCGGCGGCAAAGTGAAAAGGGAAGGAGCCCATGGTTGCTCCATCCAAGAAAAAGAAGAGCTCTTATCATTGAGGATGAAGAGGATGAGCATGATATCACCATTTCTACGATGGCATTGAAGAACTTGAGTCGTTCTGTTCTAGAAACAACTGAGAGACAGGAAAAAGACAAGGATGAGACAGAATGGAGGACTGGAGAGAGTGAAGATTTGGAGAAAGAAGCAGAGGAAAAAGAAGCAGAGGAGAGAGATGCAAAGGAGAAAAGAATTGAGGAAGAAGAAGAAGAGTGAGAGAGGAGATCAAGCGAGGTGGGATTGAAAATGGTCTTTAAAATGCATGAGGAACACTTTTCTCCCCACAAGGCATGGAAAACGAAAAGGGGAAGATCCAAGAAAAGAAGAGCTCTCATCACTTGAGAAAAGAGGATGAATGTCCTCATTCCTTGCCACTAGTGAAGGAGTAAGTCGTTCTCCAAAGGAGGAAAGAATCCGGAGAAGAGGACATCTTTGCCTCTCAATTTCTCCCCGAGGAGGGACATGAGGTTTCATTGCCTAATCATTAGTGAAGATCGTTCTGAATTGCCATCATCGCAATACTCCGTTTCCTGAGGAGGGACATGATGTTTCATCGCCCAATTTGCGTGACCATGCTGATTTGCCGTCATTTGCCTATACATTGTCTGATCGTGCGACAATTCAGGTAGACTTTTTCGTAGAATATTTGATGTTCTTTTGGAGATGCCATGTCAAATATATGCTCTAGGATACGAAATTCAGAACTTGCAAAATGCAGGACAAGCCTCTTCGGTTTCTTTGCATGATCAGATCAATGCCTTTGCTCTTCAAGTTCAAGCAAATGCTAAAGGTGGAGATGTAGCACAACTGAAGGAGGATTTGAAAATGCTGGAAGGGATTGTCCAGTCAATGGGAGATTTCCAGCTTGTTCGTGTTCCCAAGCAATCTTAAAGCCATTATCTTTTCATCTCTACCTTTTTAATGATGACAAAAAAGGGGAGAGATGTGGTGCAGATTTGATTTTGAACTTTGAACTCTTGACTTTTTGAACTTTTGTGACGATTATGTTTGATTGACTTGACTCTTGTGTTTGGTTGTTTGGATTTGGACTGGATTTGGATTTGGCTGTTTGAATGTTTGTTTATCTTAAGTACTATTGATATTTCATGGCTTTGCTCATTTACAGAACTAAGATATTTTCTATGGATGCAGATTCTAATGTTATCATTATTAAGTCATTTATCTTTTGTGAGATATTCTTGTTTGCTTGAGTAATGTTTTGCAGATCAAAATTATCCAAATCTGCAGGAAAGTTTTGTCACCATAAAAAATGGGGAGATTGTTGGAGAAAACTTTATTGAGTGTTTTGAAGTTGACAAAACGTTTCCATCAGTTTAGTCTGAAGACTTGCAGACTCTTCCATCAAAGTGTGAAGACCTCCGGACTGCCAGACTCAAGACTCAAAGTCTATCCTTATTGATAGTTTCTAGTTCGTCGAAGAAGGTTTATCCGAAATGAAGTATTTCGTTAATGATTTGATTATGTCGACTAAAGAAGATCTCTTGGCTGGATATATCATGTCAGAATCCATTATTCAAATCAATATTGATTCAGGATTTTGGAGCCGTTGATTGGCGAAGTATACTTGGAAGGTTCTACTTATGGAAACCTAGATCCTAATTGTATGGGTGAGCATGATTGATGGGCTATCGTCATGTTCCTTAAATAGCTCGAAAATCTTCCTAATTGATTCTGTCCAACGGGTAGATTGGAAGAATTCCTTTGGTAAGTGCCAACGGATGTGATGGCATGAAGGAGTATATAAGTAAGACGTTCAAGTTGTTCGAGTGTGTGTGCGATAGAATAATTCCAAAATCTGAAGCTCATTTTTCTTAGTCAATTAAACTGTTGAGCGAAATCTTGTACGCAAAAGAGAGTCTATATCTTTGAGAGACCTTGAGGAAGTGTAGTAGAGTCTCTACACTATGGAATCAAGGAAGAGCTTTACTGTAACAACTCTTTTGTTTCATAGTGAAATCCCGCCGGTGAGCTGTCAATGCGGAAGAGTGGATGTAGGCTTGGATTAAGCCGAACCATTATAAACTCCGTGTTCATATTCTCTTCCCTACGCTCTTTTACTTTGATCGTAACTCATTTTTTTGACAAGAGACAAATTTCCTTTTCATAATCTATTGTTGATTAGTGCTGTACACTTATCTCGGAAATTTGTTTTTACACCTATTCGCTCCCCTCTAGGTGCTCATACTAGCTTTCACATCTGTCACCATAGCCATACAGACATGTCAATTGTCAATAGTCCGTAAAATTTGTTCACATGAGGTACCGTCGTTCAAGAGCACAAGTTGGCCAGAGCTACCGTCACATCTTAAAATACAAGCAAATATATTGATTTACCATTTTTATTTGCCTTGCTTACTAAATTATTGAATTTACCACACTTTTCAATAATTATCAACCTCAATTAGAGTGATTGCCAACTCTTTTCAATTAAGGTGCCAACTCTAACTTGACTTCATTATCAATATTTGCTTTTCTAATTACTGACTTCTCTTCATTTTAATTTCAAAAAGCTTTTTTTATTTTTATTTTTTATCCCTAACCAATTTTTATTAATCTTTCTTACCAACGCCCTAAAGTTGCCAACGATTATATAAAAATTACAAACATTTTTTTTAACAATCTACCAACATTTTTTCAATTAAGTAATCCAATAGAAAAGTTTATAAATTGAAAAAAAAAAAAAAAAAAAAAAACAAAGCATTGTTAATGAGAGTTAGTGTTGGTAAATTTAAGGCATAGAAAGTTGGTAATGAAAAGAAAAATGAACTTGGTGAATAACTCAAATAAGAGTTGACACTCCAAAATTAGTGAACAACTTAGGCTCTATTGGTTTTGCTAAGAGTGAATTATTTGAAAAATATTTTTCTTATATGATCATAATTTTTTGGAACAAAAGGTGTCGAGGATCGCTAACTTAGATTATCGTATTTCAAAAGAATTTGCAAAGACGAGGGATAACTAGTCAAGGTAAACAAAGTTGGTAGTTCTTTACAAAAAAAAAATTGTTAACTTTAAAAAAAAAAAAAAAAAGAGGACATTAGGAAAAACTCCTTATTGGCAAAAAAAAAATGCCAGAGAGCTCTTTTTGTTCTTTCCATTTACTCAGTTTTCGGCCTTAAGCTCCCAGTTGCTAGTCTCCCAGACAAGCAAAATGTAGTATGTGACATCTTGATTTTCGAGTCGATTTCGATGAGATGGAATTGGCTTTTCATCGACATGCCTATGGCCTTATTCTTGAAGAGGGCCCTTCACGAGATAACTAGTCTATCAAGTGAAGCCGTTAAGGGATTTTAACGCAATAGACTTGAGAATTTGACTAAGAATTGACTGCTCGACCGTGCTAATCTGCAAGGGTCATTACGGCACTGTCAAAATCGATTAAAGACCGGAGATAAGTCGATTCGACAAAGGTATGTGATTAAGTGCAGGTGATTCCACCTAATTACAAAATTTTCGTCGAACATCATTAGATCGATTTTTCTGTCTTTTAAATGTACCATTCCGTGTCCGTATTTAAAATTTTGAGATTTTCACGACAACTGAGTGTCACTAATGAGTCAAAGATGTACATTGTGGCTTGAAAATAATCAACCACAAGTCAAATGCATTAAAAATTCCCAAAAGTTACACTGCAGATTAGGACGTACTAAAATCGCGCCAGATTGAAATTAACCGAGAAATTGAACCCAATTTTAGAAATTTGAAGTTCTGTCATATCACAAATCATTTTAGGAACGTCGACTCATCCTCAGAAGATTTTTTCTGCAAACCGAGATTTTTGACAAAAAATCAAAGTATGGTTATTTTGGATTGGGAAATTAGTAGGTCTGCCTTTGGTTGCATTTTTTGGATGCAAGTTGGTTCTATGGGCATGGAAAAATGTAGATTTAAGTGTGGACACATTGGATGAATTTATGGGCTTGAAGTTGGATTAAATTGAAAGAGAATTGAATGGAATTGAAGAAATTGAAGGGCAAAGTCACAAAATTAGTATGCCCCCCACCACCATGACTATTGGACCATTTCAAGTCTTCTAGAAGAAAGTTGAAGGCTGGAAATGGGTGGTGGAAGATAGCCATGCAAGGGATAGGGTCAAGGGGACAAGAGAGATGAGATAAGAGAGTTGTGGCCTCTTTCAACCCAATCTTGTCCCGTTCTCCATCAGCCACCTTCTTCATCTTCCTCCCTCTTTTCTCCATTGTTGGTGTGCCTTGGAAGCTGAGAGAACCAAAAGAAGCCAGCTGAGCCAGCCCCTCCACTGTCGCACACCTGCAAGGCCACCAGACCCTTTTTCCTCATATGTTTTCCTTTATTCCAGTTTTTGCTCTAGTTGACTTTTCGTCAAAAAATTGAGTTAAAAGTTGTCTTTCCATGAGAATCAGCCAACGCTCCACCCGCCACCATGACCAACATATCCAGACCGTTCCAAATAGCCCGACCTCGCCCCGAACGAAGCCACCGGCCTTCCCGTCTAGCCGCCGCAAGCCGCCAATCGCCGGTCCATCGATCCGCCCACTGGTCCACTTGTTTCACGGTTTTCTTCATTTTTCTTCCATTTCGACCCTTCTTTTGCCCGTCCCAACCACCAACAAGTCCCCCTTGACTCTAGGGAGCCACCGATTGCCAATCACCCGCTCGTCGAAGCTCCGATCGGCCCCTTTTCGCCGTTGCAGCCGTTGTTTTCCTTCCCTGGTTCGAGCCCTTCTTGGCCTTGGTTTGTGTCACCGCTTGGAGGATTATCGCCCACTTTGGCGTCGCCGTCACCGTGGACTCACCGGAACGTTAAACCGGTGAGTTTACTCACTAAACCTTGCATATGAGGTTAATTATGCTTTATGGGGGTGTTTAGATTAAGCTAAGTATGGTTAGGTGGTTAGATTATATTAGTTAATTGTTGATTAGATTAAGAGATATGATTAGTTTAGTGGATAATTAATTAAGGCTAATTAGGTGATTAAATTAGTGTAATCTTGATTAGGCCTTAATTAATTATTTTAAATTAATTAATTATTTCGAATTTATAAATATTATTTTATTAAATTATATTAATATAATATATTATTTTATTTATTTAATTTCGGAATATATTTAATTATTTATTATTTTCCGGAAATTAGATCGGGATAATCGATGACCGAAATTTCGTGCTAACTGCTGTGGTGTGTTCAGATTATGCATTTGATGATTGGATTGTGCAAATTGAGTGCCGATTATGAAAATATAGAAATTTATTCAGAAAATCCCGAATGTTGAGTTTTGACACCGAAAATGGATTTTAAGTACTATATTTAATAGTGGGGTTTGAAAAAGGAAGGTATCAGTTTTTCTGATTCAAATTGACTGTGTACCCATGCACGCCTATTTTCTCGGATGATTTTAATACGAAGAAAATATGTTAGGATCACCATTTTAATTGAGACATTTGAGTGCAATGCACGGTGTCCTAGGCCGAGATTGATTGGTTGTGTGTTGGTTAAAGAGAACCCGTCCTAGCATTTACGCAGAACGTTACTAAATTCCACTTTCGGGTTACCCATGCATTAGGGTAGCGGGTCGTAGTAAATTCTGGACCTAAGCTCCTTCGGGATAGCCATCAATGTGACGTAGCCATGCTTAATGAGGAAGAGACGATGCCTGGCTATGCTAGTAGACTACCGAACAAGGAGTCGGCAATACCCTAAAGGGGTTTAATTAACAATTGGAACGTATGATTAGTTGAGTTTGATGTGCTTGATTATGAGACAAAACTATATGATATGGTATGGAACGTGTCATAACGGTTTGGTTTTATAATTGGGACCCTTGTGATTAAATGAGTTGTTGAGGCATTTCAATTGTCATGTGCATTAATTATATGTATTTGTGATATGAACTGTGCTAACATGTAGGAAGGAACCGAGGCGAGGTAAGTCCTCTATTCTAATTGTGTGATTCTGTGGCTAGAGCGCTCTGAGGCATATTTCCTTCCTAATAAAGGTTTAGGGGGTGGACTTGCAGAGACTTTGTCTCACTGGTTATTGTATAACCATTTTCAGGTCTTTAGAGGTGGTCATGGAGGACTGAAGCCCCGGAGTTTATAGAGGTGAAGTCTGGAGAATCGGCATAAGTGTCCTACTAAGATGTTGTAGGATGTGTTCTTTTGAGAGTCGATCATTTTGTAGGCTTTTACCTAGACTCCTCTTGTATATAAACCCAGTTGTTTATAAAAGTGTGCTTCTGTGAAATTGTTGTCTTGCTTTTCTATCCTGAGATGGTTACTGTTAGAGGATTTATTTTTAGCTTCCGCATGTGCAATAAAATGAAAGGGTCGGCGATTTAGCTTGGGAAGTCACAAATTAAATTGACCAGAGAGGGATGGGCACGCGCTTGGGGTTCGGGGCATGACACAGTAAGACTGAAATAGGGGAAGGCTTTCCCAAAGTTTGCTTTTCTCACCAAACGCCAATCTCCTAAATTACAGATTGCTTATGGGCCTAAGCTAGGTCATTTTCTGATGATGTTTAACATGGTAATGGACTATTAGCGTGTAAAATCTGCAATTAAGGAAGTCTGATTAAAAGAATGACATATTGGTGTGCAAAGACCTATAGAACTTGTCGAAGTTGCAAATTTGGATGGATGAGTTCTTGAATGGGTACTAGACAACTTGTATGGAATTTCTTTTTTTACTGCAATTACAAGAATACGTCTTCTTCTAACACTGCACATATCATTAAATTAGTGACGCTCATGTGAAGAAACAAATTTATGCTTTGAAGGCTTCATATGAGTTCTTGTTATTGCTGATATAATCAACTAATACTCACAAACTTCTCTGATACATTGAGAGAGAAGGAATGAAAACAGAACATTTAACTTCATTCATCCTTAATAAAAATTGTCAAGTACAAGCTAAATAAGAACCTCTTTTGGAACTACACACAAACGTGCAAAACAGACTTGTTCCACTTCCTAGAAAATAGCTAACAAACCAACTACCTAACAAATAAGCTTGACTAAATAATAAAAAAATGACAAAACATCAATAGCAGCATTGAGACATAGCTCCGACAAACTCCTCCTTGGATCAGTTGCTGCCGCACACTCCTATTTTCTCTCTTAACAGCTCAAATCTTCCAACCTGAAGTGGCTTTGTGAACATGTCTGCAAGCTGATCTTCAGATATGCAATAGACCAACTTAACTTCACCACTTTGTTGCACTTCATGTAGAAAGAAGAATTTGACTTTAAAATGCTTAGTTTTGCCATGGAAAGCTGGATTATGTGATATTGCTAATGCAGCCCGATTGTCCACATTAACTTCAATGCAATTAGCAGAATTCAACCACAGACCCTTCATTATCTTCTTCAGCCATAAAGCTTGATTTGCAACTATAGTAGCTACTATAAACTCAGCCTCTACAGTGGACTGAGCTACAATCTTTTGCTTTTTGGAACACCGGGAGAAACAAGTAGAACCAAGAGTGAAGCGGTACCCAGATGTACTTTTCATGTCATCCACTGAGCTAGCCCAGTCACTATCAGAAAAACCCTGCAACTTAAACTTCTGACCTTTCCTAAACTTCACACCAAGGAACAATGTTCATTTGGGGTATCTCCATACCCTTTTTTGCAGTAACTAAATGTAACTGACTACGACTACTTATGAACCTGGATAGAACACTTACAACAAATAGAATATTTGGTTTGGTTACTGTAAGATACATGAGACATCCAATCAAGCTTCCACGAATAGAAGCATCTACTGCATCTGTTCCATCATTCTTCTGCAGCTTCTCCTTAGCAACCATAGGAATGTTTACACTTCTACAATCTTTCACCTGAAACTTCTTCAGAATTTCCTTCATGTATTTTTTCTGGCAGATGAAGATCTCATATGAAACTTATATTTGACTTCCAGACCTAGGAAATAAGACATCTTTCCCAAGTCTGACATCTCAAAACCTACAAAGAGACCTTGCTTCACCCTCTCTATCAGTTCCACATCATTCCCTGTCACCAATAAATCATCTATGTAAAGTGACAGAATTACAACACTGTGACATCCTAAATTTTCGATCTTGTCTCGACTAAATGAATTGGACTTTTCATTGATGTGCTTATAGTCCTTATTCTCTTAGCTGATCACTTACGACATAACAAATCTATCAAGTGAAGCTTTTAAGGGATATAAACGTGACAGACTTGAGAATTCGATCAGAAATCGATTGCTCGACCATGCTAATCAGTAAAGGTCAATACGGCACCATTATAATTGATTAGAGTCCGAAGATAGGTCTATTCGATAGAAGTACGTAATTAAATGGTGGACGATTACACTTGATTCTGTACCCGGTGCCCGTAATTGAAACATTGAGATTTTTACGACAATCCAACGTCACCGATGAGTCGAAGATGCACAAACGTGGATCGAGAATTATCGACCACAGATTAAATGCGATAAAATCCCTAAAAGCTACTCGATAGGTTAGGTCACACTAAAATTGCATCCAATTGAAATTAACCACAAAATTGAACTCAGTTTCAAGAATCGAAAGTTCAAGCGTGTCACGATTTATTTTTGGGATGTCGACTCATCCTTTGAAAAAATTTTGGTGAACCCAAAATTTTGGCGGAAAATCAAATTTGGTAAATTAAATTCAAGGAAATTCGGATGGGCAAAATTAAGGGAACTTTTGGCCTTCAAGATGGATTGGGTGGTGAAGGAAATTGTGGAAATTTGTTTAGGCTGCTACCATGGCATGTTTGGCCATTAAATTGAAGTTGTTTGGTGGGAAATTGAAGGTGAAATCCACCAAATTCGTAGGAGCAATTGTTGGGTTGATTTTGGGCACCAAATTGAAGTCATGTGGTGAAGTTTTGTAAAGCAATTGGCTTGTGGGAGAAGCTTGGATAGCTAAGGCTGAAGACTTTGGTGCCAAAATGATCATTGCATGAAATATTTGTAGTGCAAGCTCATTGGCTCAAACTTTGACTTCCAAGGCTTCATGTTCCCCCCTTATCTCCCCTCTCTCCCTCCCTTCTCCCTCTTGCTCAACCACCACCCTAGCAAACTAGCTTCTACTTCTGTTTCAGCTTCTTCTTCTTCTTCCTCAAAGCTTTCTTTTCATCCATTGTTGAAGCTGCAAACACCTAGGACCAAGCCAGCACAGCCACTAGCCTCGCAAGCTGCCGAATCGAGCCTAGCCCCGCGTCCGAGCCGTCCAGCTCTCCTCCAGTCCCGCCAGTCCCCATTGCTGCCACCCGCACGTCTCGCTGTCCTTGAGATGATTGTCGACTAGCCTTCGCCCGTCCTGACTCTGCTCTAGCCACCTACCTCCGTCCAGCTTGTCTAGCCTACCGTTCCCCCACTGTGTCCAACTCAACCGAGCCTCTCAACCAGCCCTTCCAGCCAGCCACAAAACCGGTTCTCAGCAGCAAGTAGTGAGCTTAGTTGGCCGTTTTCAGCCCTTTCAGGGCCTCTTTTGGTGTTGTTGTAGGCTCGGGTCTTGGTCGTTTTTGTGCCGCCATCGCCGAGGACTCATTGTCTCACTAAACTGGTGAATTAATGTCCTAAACTCTAATTAGGGGGCTAATTGCACTTAAGGGTGGTTTAGTTAGGCTAATTAGTGGATTAGTGGATTAGCTAGGCCTAATTAAGGTTAATATAATTAGTCTAATTAATTAGTTAGTTAGTTTAGTTAGATAATTAGGTGGTTAGATTAATTTAATTAGGGAGTTAGTTAGGTTAATTAGGTAATTTAGTTAGATTAAATGTAGCTAGCCTAGGTAGATTAATTTAATTAGTCCAATTAGGTGGTTAGATTAGTGTATGTAGATTATTTAAGAGTTTAATATAAATAATTTGCAATTTATTTAATTATTTATTAATTAGCGTAAGTTATACCGGGATAGCCGGTTGTCAGAATTTTATGCTGATCATCATGGTTGTATTGGTTTGTGCAATTGATTGTTAATTTATGCAATGGAGTGCTCGGTGATGATTTTTAATTATTATATCAAAAATATGAATTTTTTGTATTTAATTAGAAAAATAACGAGTGTCGATTTTTGATGCCGAAAATGTTTTAAATACTATATAAAATCGTGGAATTTTAAAATGGAAGGATATCACGTTTCATGGTTCGATTTCATCGTGTGACCACGCACAATTATTTTACCAGGTATTTTTAATATGAACCAAGTACATTATTTGAAATTGAGACATTTGAGTGCAAAGCATAATGTCTTTGGCCGAGATTGGATGTGCATGTCATCGCTATCAGAACCCATCACGATGCGTTTATGCTGGACGATGCTCCTTTGGGAATGCCCCACGTCAATGGATGCCGACCGCAGTGGAGACTGGGCTGATGCTCATTCGAGAATGCCATCTAGATATAAACATTGCTGTGCCCGACAAAGTGGGACGACGCTCAGTTATGCCAGATGACCGCCGACTGTTGAGTTGGCCTTGGCCGTTGGGTCGTAATTAATTGGAATGCTTTAATGAGTGAGATAACCACGCCTGATTATAGGACAAAATTGTGTTGTACGGAATGAGACGTGTCATAACGATTTAGCCTTATAATCGGGACCCCTGTAATTGATTGATCTATGTGATGAGGTGTTCCTTGCTGCGTTTGTGTAGGTTGTATGAGTTATACTAATATGCAGGGAGGTGCTAAGACGAGGTAAGTCTTATATGGTGCTTGTTTAGGCCTCCTTTAGGTGAATTTTTATCCTAATCAGGGTTTATGGTGTAGGCTTGTTGAGATTTTGTCTCATCCCGTCTGGTTTAAAATTTTTAGGTGTTTAGATGGAGGTACGTCATGTACGTTATGGGGTCCCACTGGTGATGGACTTTTGGTACTCCTATTTCCCTATTCTCGGGACCAACCTGACCCGTGAGTTGGTTGAGTCCACGGTTTGGGTCAAAGAGGGCCTACCTCAATTTGTACCTCATCGCTTTAGAGCGTGGTTCATTAACTTTCTTAATGGGGCTTGGGAGGGTCCCATACAGGGTTATGACGGGCCTTTCGTTGGGACCGGGCAATGGGAAATAGGGCACCCTATGGATATCGATACTCCTGATGGTATCATGGAGGACTCGAAACCCATGACTAGAGAGCTTGGAGCTTAGGTGGCTTAGTAACTCTTTTTGATTTAGACTCTTGTACATAAACCTTTGGTTTGGCTTGACTGTATATTAACCTAGGTTGTTTATAAAGTATGTTGTGTGTTAATTGGTTGTTCTGCTTTTCTATCTCATGTTTGTTTGTTGTCTAGAGTTATTAGTTCGCTTCCGCATGTGTATAAAATGAATGGGTCAGCGGCGCATCCTGGGAATGTCACAATTCTATCAACCACCAAGGGATGTGCGTGCACTCAAGGTTCGGGATGTGACATCTTTTGCAGCTTCTCCTTAGCAGCCATAGGAGTGCTTACATTTCTACAGTCTTCCATATGAAACTTCTTTAGAATTTCCTTCATGTATTTTTTCTGGTAGATGAATATCTCATGTGAAGCTTGTTTGACTTCCAGACCTAGAAAATAAGCCATCTTTCCCAAGTCTGACATCTCAAAACCTATAAAGAGACCTTGCTTCACCCTCTCTATCAGTTCCACATCATTCCCTGTCACCAGAACATCATCTACGTAGAGTGACATAATTACAACACTGTGATTCACCCTCTTAACATAAAGAGTAAACTCACTCAAGTTTCTTACAAAGCCAAAATCCTGCAAATATCAGTCTATCTTCCCATAACAAGCTCTTGGAGCCTGCTTTAGTCCATATAGAGCTTTCCTCAATCCGTATACCTTCTCTTCTTGCCCTTTGATACTGAGGCCCTCGGGTTGTTTAACAAAAATCTCCTCCTCGAGCTCTCCATTAAGAAATGCAGACTTGACATCTATTTGAAATGCAGACCACCCCTTCTTTGCTACAACAGCTAATGGTAGCCTAATTGTATCAAGCCTTGCAACAAGAGCAAATGTTTCAAAGTAGTCTACTCCTCATATTTGAGCATAGCCTTTCACAATCAATCTAGCTTTGTGTTTATTGACAGAACCATCAGGATTAAGTTTTGTTCTGAGCACCCACTTAACCCCATCCACCTTTGATCCTCCTTAGCTTCCACAAAGTTAAAGGGTTCAAGCACTGCCACATTGCTTCTTTCATTGATTTCAGCAAGTGATCTTGTGCCTCTTACTGGCAAATCATCCATACTATCTTCCAATCCATCCATAACTTCATCAACCTCTACAATTGTTGCAGGTTGTTGTTTTGCATATTGTTGTTATCCTGCATTCTTTTCTTCCATCCAATTCCACTCATCTTCCTGTAAAAAAACATCTCTGCTCACTATCACCTTCCCTATCATAGGGTGAAAAATCATGTAAGCCTTTGATTGGAGACTGTACCCAATGAAGACTCCAAGCTCAGCTCTTTGATCCAGCTTGTCCCTCTTGACCTGAGGAACATGAGTATAACACAAACACCCAAAAACCTTCAAATTCTTCACAAAAGGTCTAACACCATACTAGACTTCAAAAGGTGTTGACCTCTCTAAGGCCTTTGTGGGCAATCTGCAACTAGAACACTACAGTATTAGCTGCCTCAGCCCATAACTTCTTAGGTAACATCTTCTCCTACATCATACATCTAGCCATATCCATAATGCTTCTGTTTTTCCTCTCACTAACCCCATTCTATTGAGGTGAATAGGGAGCAGTGAACTGTTGCACAATGCCTACTTGCTCACAGTATACTCAAAACCATTGTCAGACTTGAGCATTTTAATTTTCTTCCCACTATGATTCTCAACTAAGGCTTTAAACTTCACAAAAACATCAACAACTTCAGACTTGGCTTGCAAAAAATAAATCTAGCTCATCCTAGTAATGTCATTTGTGAAAGTAATGAAATACCTGCTACCACTGAGAGATGACTTGGACATAGGTCCACATAAGTCTATGTGGACTAATTGCAGTTTCTCACATGCTCTCCAGCCTCCTCCTTTGAAAGGAAATTTGGCTTTCTTGCCAAGAAAACAAGTTCTGCACTATGGAAATTCCTCCTCTAAACTTGGCAAGTCATATGTCAAGCTATTCCTTTGCATAAACAATATGCTCTTCCTATGAACATGCCCAAGTCTTTTATGCCATAGCTATGCATTTTCTTCTTTGCACTTTAAAGCCATTTGTTGAATCTCTTGTGGCTTGAACATGAAGCTCTTGTCCCTCATTGGCATTCTCAGCACATCTTTGCTATCTACATTATCAATAAGGCATTCCTTCCCTTCAAGCTTCACCTTATAGCCCTTCTCAACTAATTGACCAACACTCAATAGATTATGGTCAACTTTTGGCACAAAAAGAACATTATTGATCAGCTTCACCTCCCGATTTCCTTCAATAGCCATTATACCCTTCCCTTGCACTTCGATAAATTGTCCATTGCCAATCCTAACTCTGGACCTGACAAACCTGTCTAGACTCATAAACAGCTTCAAATTGCCAGTCATATGATTGGTACAGCCACTATCCACTAGCCATGCATCATTCTCAACATAAGAGCCATAATAGGAAGCTACAAACAAGTGTTCTTCCTTAGTCTGATTCACTGCTATTTGTGCTTCTCCTGCTTGTTGGTGATTGTTCTCTTTGCAGATCGCTTCCATGTGACCTACCTTGTGACATCTTTTGCACTTAGCATCAAGCTTCCTCTAGCATCTAAAGGATTGATGATTAGTTCCACCACAGTGTTGACAAGGCTTCTTGTTCTTCTTCCATTTGCCAGACTCACTAGAACTTCCTTCTTTTGCTGCAAACTTGTAGTACTTTAGCTTGCAGTGCACTCTCTACAAACTCTTCTCTTCTCATTAATCTTCTATGCTTCTATGCTTGCAGGGCATTTAACAATTCTGCAAGCTTTATGTTAGCTAAGTCTCTTGTATTTTCCAAAGAAGCTATGGTGGCTTCAAACTTCTCTAGAAGAGACACCAGAATCTTCTGAACTAGTCTTTCATCCTTCAAGTCAGTCCCTAAGACTTTGATATTTTTAGCTATCTCAATCAGCCAATCAAAATATTCCTTCACTGATTCTGAATCCTTAATCTACCGTCTCTCAAACTCTGTGACATCCTGAATTTTCGACCCGTCCCGAATATATGAAATTGGCATCTTGTTAGCACGCCTATGGTCCTTTTTCTCTGAACTGATCACTCACGAGTTAACCAATCTGTAGGGTGAAGCCGTTAAGGGATATAACCGCGGTAAAATCCCTAAAAACTACTCGGTAGGTCGGATTGGACTAAAATCGCGTTCGGTCGATTTTAACAACGAAATTGAATGCGGTTTCGGAAATCGAACGTTTGAGCTTGTCACGATTCATTTATAGGATGTCGTCTTGTCTTTTAGAGAAATTCCGTTGAATTCAGGATTTTTACGAAAAGTCGATTTGAACAATTCGGAAAACAATGGAAATTCGAATGAGCCAAATCGAATGGATTTTTGGCCTCCTTACTGAGTCATTTGTTGATGGGGATTTGTAGAAATTGTGTGGGCTTTTTCACAATAAAATTGGACATCAAATTGAGAGATTGGAGAAGAAATTGAGGTCCAAAATTGAAGAAATTCGGACTAGGCATGGGAGGGTACAACAATTGGCATCAAATTGGATTAATTGTGGGAAATTTATTCAAGAAAGTATTTAGGGGACACAATAAGATAAGCTTGAAGACTTTTAGGCAAGCCAATGATGATTATAGATATTTTAATTGGATTTTCTTCCCCTCAGCACGTCTTTGCCTATTTCCCTGCAGCTTCATCTTCTTTAATTTTCTTCTTGTGCCGAGCCTCCATTTCGCTGCCATCTTCACCGAATCCTCCTGCTTCTGCTTCATTTTTCATTTTCCTTTCATGTTTATTTCCTCTACCCCCACCAGCGAAACAATCCCTCCTCCCTCACGTCTCTTCCCACCATCAATCATCATCCAATGCCCTTTCACCAACACATTTCTCTCTCTGCCCACTTCCCTCGTGTCTCTGCCTGGAAGACCAGCTGCCGCTCACGCCAGCTGCTCCATCTTGCTGCCACATGTTCGGTCAATCTCCAGCAGCGTCCACCGAAATCAACTTTGGCCGTGTCTTCCGCTCAACCGAGTCAACGAAACCAGCAACTCCTCCATCTTGTTGACCGAAGCAACCCCAGCAACCGCCACACGTCCGCTTCCACCATCTCCTCTTCGTCTTTTTCTGCTGCCTCATCCGAAGTCAGCCCTTTGATCCCACCTCCACCAGCTCGTGTCTTCTCCGGTTCTGCCAGCTGCCACCGCCTCCAGCAACGTGCACCGAAGCAGCTACCTCGAAGACCTCTTACCGCACGCCACCACCGAAGCTAGCTGCTTCTTCGTTGGTTCTGTTCACGCCCACGAGCCGCGCCAGCCATTCGAAGACAAGCCGCATGAAGCTCAGCAAGTTTCTGATGTGAAGCAGCCCAGGCCCACTTGAATTCAGCCCGAGAAGCCAACAGCTCCATTGAAGCCCACAACTCAGCCAAGTTTGGGGCCCGGCCCAAGTGTCCGTCGACGCCGCCAAAAATTCGGATTTCGGCTGCCGTCGCACCATTGTTGCGGTGAACCGGTTTCCGCAATAAACCGATGAGTTTATCCACTAAACTTTTCTTAGTAGACTAATGACATCTAAGGGCTATTTAGTTAATTTAATTAGAAATTAGGTGGTTAGTTAGATTAAATTAGAAATTTAATTATTTAATTATGTATGTTAGGTGGATAGATTAGATTAAGTGAGGCCTAAATAAATTGTATTATTTATCTAGAAGGGTTTGAGAATTTTCTAGGCCCGTATCTGTAATTAATTTAATGATTTTAGCCCAAGTTAATGTTTTTAGAAATTAAATTGATTTATTTAATTAATTTTCATATTTATTTATTTATTTATTTTTCCAAAAATTAGGTTGAGATAGTCGGTGACTGGAACTTCGTGCTTTGGTTGCAATGGTGTGGTTAATTTATGTAATTGAGTGCTTTATGGTGCCATTTGAATTAAAGTTATAATTTTGGGAATTTATCCCAAAATTGTATAATTTCAGTAATTAATTATAAATTATCGAGGTGACAGTTTACAACGCCAAAAATGTTTTCAGACTCTGTATAAATAGTCGGATTTTTTTTTTTGGTAAAAATAAATAGTGGGATTTTCTAAAATAAAGATATGATATTTTTGGCTGAGGCCAACCGTGTACTCATACACGATTATTTTTTATCGGCACATTTTAATACAGTGAAATTAGGCCAAGTTGGGTATTCAATTGAGGAATTGATGTGCAAAGCACAAGATCCTTGGCCAGGAGTATTGTATCGTGGTTCAGCTTCGGAGAGCATTATCACCGTTATAGATCTCTAGCAGCTTCGGTGAGCAATAATACTTTAGCAGTTTCGGTGAGCACTATAGACATCAACTTTGGTGAGCATTATAGTTATCTAGCAGCTTCGGTGAGCAATAATATTCTAGCAGCTTCTGTGAGCAATAATTGATATAGCAGCTTCGGTGAGCAAATTTTAGACATCAGCTTTGGGAAGCATTGATATATGAATATATCTATTTCAGCTTAGGTGAGTAGGATTCGAATCGATAGAATTCATAGATGGCATCGATGATATGGAGTCAAATGAGTCGACTAATTGATGGTTGAATTGAATTGAATTGTTTGGTCAAGTATTTAATTGTACTGACTTGCAGGATGGACCTAAGGTGAGGTAAGTTCCTATGATTGTGTGATTGTGTGATTATTGATGCTTCTAGGTGTATTTCCCTTCTAATCGGGGTTTAGAGCGTGAACTCACTGAGATTTATATCTCCCCCGTCGTGGGCTTAAATTTTCAAGATCGTCGAGTGGAGGACCTGGAGCAGAGAAAAGGTGATCGGAAGTGTAGGTCAATTAGGACCACTTCGTTTTGAATGGCTAATCTTTTGTAGTCTTTTGGCCGTAGACTTTTGTACTTGACTCAGTATATATATAAACGTGTGTTTTGGTTTGTGAATTTTCTGTCCCAAACTGTTGATGTTAGGGGAATGATTATTAGCTTCCGCATGTACAATAATATAAATATATATATATATATATATATATATATATATATATATATATATATATATAAAAGGGTCGGCGACTCGTCCTGGGAAGTCGCAAATTAAATCAACCAGAGAGGGATGAGCACGTGCATGGGGTTCAAGGCGTGACAAACTCCCTCAAGAGATTCAGCACCTTCATGCTGCTTATCTTCTCATCTCCCTCGTATTCATTCTTCAAGAAATCCCATATTGTCTTTGCATAATCACATCTCATGATCCTTGTGAAAATAGGGGGTGAGACAACAGTATACAAACAAGACTTTGCCTTGGCCTTCCTTGTGATTCTCTCTTTATGGTATCTTATCTGATTCAAGGTCAGATTGTTTAGAAAAGGAACAATCTCATAATCATTCTCCACAGCCTCCCATAGATCATGACCCTCCAAGAATGCTGTCATCATAATAGCCCAAGCTTGATAATTTTCCCCAATAAAGACTAGAGTAGCCATAGCATAGAATCCACTCGATCCTACCTCCATCAGCTTTTTCTTTGCAGATTGGAAGTAGTCTTCACTCACTTACCCTCACTTCACAGTCCCTTAAGATCCCACAGAGGCTCTAATACCACTATTATTTCTGATATAATCAACTAATACTCACAAACTTCTCTGTTACACTGATAGAGAAGGAATGAAAACAGAACATTGAACTTCATTCAGCCTTAATAAAAACTATCAAGTACAAGCTAAATAAAAACCTCTTTTGGAACTGCACACAAACGTGCAAAACAGAACCGCACTCAAATGTGCAAAACAGACTTGTTCCACTTCCTAGAAAATAGCTAACAAACCAACGCCTAACAAATAAACTTGACTAAAAAAAAAAAAAAAAACAAATAAACTTGACTGAATAATAAAAAACGACAGAACATCAGCAGCAGCACTAAGACACAGCTCCAACAGTTCTTAAACAGTTTGCTACTGAGGGCACATGAAGTCTGAAAACAGCAGATGGTCCCAGTTCTGATTAAGTCTGAAAACAGCAGAAGGATACACGTATGCATCCTCTTTTTTGGACCACTTACACAAATACATCTCCACAGTTCTCACTATGCTGCATTGAGGATAACCTGAACTCCATATTGAGGGCGAGAAATATTTAGTTCGACTGGGGAGTGGACATAAGCAGGGGAGAGAGTGAAACTGTAGCGCTGCAGAATCATAGCGAGGACAATTTTTGCTTCGACTATTGCGAAATTCAGGCCAACGCAATTTCTGGCTCCAAGGCCGAAGGAAAGGAACATCGCAGGATTGTTGTTTGTAGCCTTAGCAACTCCTTCTGAGAATCTCTCTGGCTTGAAAAGATGTGCATCATCTCCCCAAATTTGAGGGTCGTGGTGAATCTTTAGGATTGGTATGTGTACCATTATACCTGCTGGAAGAATGAGATCGCCGAGTTTTGCTTGCCTAGTTACTTTTCTAGTGACACCAACTCCTGGAGGATATAAGCGGAGAGATTCGTTTATGATCATGCCCATCTGCACCCACGCAAGTGCCAGAGTCATTCATGAGGAGAAGAATAATTGAAAATGCTTTAAAAAACCAAGAAGATAAAGAAGCTTGGGCTGTTCTTTGCTGTAGAGCAATTTGGACACATACGCGGAAGTAGTTGCATTACAAGCATTACCAGACAGCTTTCGGAAATAGATATTCTTAGCTCTGTTTCAATGGAAATTCTTTTACAATCACCTTCTCTTACCTTCTCGAGCTTCGTAATTCCATTGAAATCAGGATCTCGATCTCCAAGTACATTGAGGACTTCCTTTCTTGCTTCCTGTTGCCAATCAGTGTGAATTGCGAGGAGGAAGACTGTCCATGCAAGTAAGGAGCTTAAGGTTTCATATCCAGCAGAATAGAACGTTTTGCACTCAGCAATTACATTATCGAATGTGATTTTCTTGTTCTCATCCACATCGTGCATAGCCTTTAACAGTAACCCTAGGAAATCATTCCCATAGCTCTCCATCTCTCTGGAATTTATCTTCTGTTGTCTTCCCTTTATAATCTTTAACACTTCTTCTCGTAACCCTTTCTCAAGTTTCTCTGCCTCAATCTCATAAGTCGGTTTCCAGAGCTTGCTGTAACAACAAGAAGCCGCATAAGCAAGTATTACAAAACCCAAGTATTTTGTTCATCTGCAAAACAAGCTATGATATATAAGAACTCCAGGCGGTGTTCAATACATTGCATCCTATCTGTTGTAAAAGTCCGAAAAACCAAAAAGCAGACTCACATAGAAATAATGACTTCGTTTAATAGTGTCACAGAAAATAAATGATCAAACAATTAAATAGATAGAATAATTAAATCGAACACCAAATTTATGTGGTTTGATAAATGCAACCTCTGTCCATGGAGAGAGCTGCAAAGAACTGTAGTCTAGATCAAGCGATACAATAAAGATTACAACTATACTCAAGTTACTCAAAAACTTTCAGTGTTTCTTAGCTCCACTCATATAGTGTTTAGTCCCACAATTCTTTACAAAATAAGTTTTCAATCTCATGAAGGAATTACACAAAATCTTGTGTAAACATATTCATACTAGTAAAACATTTAACTACAAAACCAACTCTAACTAGAAAACTTATTCAAATTTGAAAAGTTTCATATTCATGCTCAAACTCGAGATATATTTTCAACACATAGGATGAAAATCATTGGAAGTCCCGATGATTGTTTCTACTAGCTTCCATGTTGTAAAAATTAGTTACCTGATTCCCGGTAATCTTATTTGTGAAGAAGCTCTTGCCATCGTCAATCCAAACTTGACCGCGTTCTCAAGGACAATTTTGCCTTCATCGTAGTTGCTCCCAAATGCAGTTTTCGATATTACATCCGATGTGCAAAGTTTAAATTCTTCATAAACATTGATCTCCAGGCATTCTCGATCACTCCATCTTTGGATCATCATATGAGCACAGTCCACCATCGCTGGAACCATACTCTGTGAATCAAATGGAAAGCACTCTCATGTCCATTACCACCCAAAAAATATTACCCAGTATATGATGGAACTTGAAACCACATATGTTCCCATTGATTCGGTTCTTAGGTTCCAGGTAAAACCTGGAACCATGCTAACCCCTATTTCTAATCCCTACCATGTTAGTTTTGGAAGCAAGGTTCTCATGGCTAGAGTACAAATAATGTTTCAAATTTACCTTCAGACTTTGCCCGTGAAAAGCGAGATTTGCCAGCTTTCGGTGTTTTGCCAATTGTTCGCCTTCAGACGTCACCAATCCATCACCTACAATCTTCTTCACTAGATCTTGTTGGAAAATTTTCGAAAACGTGTTGTCGTTATCATTGAGTACCTTTTTAACCATGTCCAGATCCGAGATAACTAGAGAAGCTTGAGGGCCATGCCACACCAAAAAATTCTTCCCTGCGACATTTTCGAAATTTTGTAAGTAACCAAGAGTGAAGAGTCAAAAAAAAAAAAAATTACTGTTCTCAATAAGAGATCAAATCAAAATCCCCCTAATCCAAAAGACAAATTAACTTAGTATACATTGATATCACGGCACATCTCAGAAAATGCCTGGTGGGAAAGTACTTCACAGACAATATGTCGTGATCATTAACGCCAACGAATGGAGTCAACTTCAGGACTATAAATTACCATAAGTTTGAGTCCACTTGTGGAAGTGGGGCTGGACATAAGGCAAAATATCATGAGAAAGGCTCATGGGTCTGCTTGTGGCTTCCCTCTTCATTTGAAGCATCTCTTTGGTGCTTCCATAGAAGAACCGGTAAGCTGGACCTTTGATACCTTGAGATGCCATTTTTCTTTGTATTTGAATTGGTCTCCACCAGAATTTGTGCAGCATTTTGACAATAAGAGCTAAGAAAAGAGACAGAACCAGAGAGCAGAATGAGAAGAGCGCACCATTTCCGAGGAAACCCATGCTTCTTTCCAAATTCGGAATCTGGAAAAGAAAGGGAGTCAAGAGCTGTGAATCTGTGATCCAGAGCTGGGAAGTCGACTACCAAAAGGGTGGTTCCAATTATCGAGTTAATATAGACTTGTCAGAAAAATATTAAGTGCATTTAATACTCCACACATGGGAAATACACCCGATATTTTCTCTTATTTTAGCTGCTAGGCTTAATCGCACACCGGTGACTTCTGTTAAATGCTTATAATTTCATAACAAATTTTCATGGACTAAAATCATAACATGCGAAGCATTTAGAAGTTCAATATTAAATAAAAATAAAATCTAAAATCCCAAAATGGTGTCTTTGCATCTCTCGTATGTCATTCCTGAAGTTTTCCTTCTAGACAAAACTTTGGAAAGACTCCAGGGGATAACTTGGACTCGGGCAGAACATGTACATTCTGAAGATTATTAATACCAGAGTTCCTTCTAAAATGTAAACACCGGACTTATTGCTGCACATATGCCCAACCATTATATATATATATATATATATATATATATATATATATATGTTTATATATATGCTAGTATCTAATTATGTTTTGTTTTTTGCTTCTTTGAAATAATTTCATTATGTGGACGATGATCCCAACATTTAGACAGAAGCACCAAAGCTAGAATCTTATAGAGAAAATAAAGCATGAGATTTGTTAAATTATGTCTCGAGTTTGAGCGTTTGCAAAACGCGATTCGGTTGAATAAAATTTTTATTATTTGATCGTTATGATATTTTTCTAATGAAGATAATATTCAAGATTATGCATAAGAAAAGAAATTCGAAATTCCTTTTGGGTCTTGGATGTTTTCAGTTAACAGAAAGAAGTTCTTGGGATTTCATGAAGGTTGACAAAAGAGGAAATAAAATATATATAATAAAAAAAGGAGCAAATGTTTCTTCTTTATCTGCATGAGCCAAATAGGAATTTTGAAGAAAGGATCCCACACGGGGCCTAGAGTCAAAGTTTTGAGTCTAGGCACATAATATAAAAAGGCTAGAGTTTCTTTTATGTGAAGGAGTGAGCTGATCCCACATGGGGTCTAGAGTCAAAGTTTTGAGTCTAGGCACTTAATATAAAAAGGCTAGGCTTTCTTTTATGTGAAGGAGTGAGCTGATCCCACATGGGGCCTAGAGTCAAAGTTTTGAGTCTGGGCACATAATATAAAAAGGCTAGGGTTTCTTTTATGTGAAGGAGTGAGCTGATCCCACAAGGGGCCTAGAGTCAAAGTTTTGAGTCTGGGCACATAAAATAAAAAGGCTAGGGTTTCTTTTATGTGAAGGAGTGAGCTACACGTTGGAGCTGCAAGATTCCAGAAGCCACACAAGAAAGATGTCTAGCCACGCGAAGCCTTGATTAGGAATGCAAAGCCGTACGTACGCGGACCAAAAGACAAACGTTGGACTTCTTGATTTTGGTGTACGTAGAGTGTTTGTTTGAGCTTGAACACGCAGTAATATCGTGTCACATTTTAATATGCAGTCGGCAAAATCTGTAAGTATACCTTTAGCGAAGTATTTTAAACTTTTAGATAAATTATCACCACAGATTTAGGAGCAGGAGGAGCATATATCCCGTGTTCCTTATTCTAGTGCCATGGTTAGTATTATGTATGCTATGGTGTGCACTATGCCTAATATTTCACAAGCTGTGAGCATGGTTAGTCGCTATATGAAGTGTCCTGGTAAAACTCCTTAGGAAGCTGTAGAGTGGATTCTCAGATATTAGAAAGGGATACCAGATGTGGGTATAGTGTATCAAAGGGATAGCAATGGCAGTGAGACCACTGGTTTTATGGATTTGGATCACACCAATGACTTGAATGATCGCAGATCTTTAGCAAGGTACATGTTTATGCTAGCAGGTGGTGCAATTAGTTGGAAAGCATCCTTACAGGATTACATTGCCTTATCTTCGATTAAGGCAGAGTACATGGCACTAACCTTTGTAGCGAAGGAGGTGATTGTTGGAGAAATCCTGCCAGAATATTTTGAAGCTGACAAAACGTTTCTTTCAGTCTAGTCTGGACCATTACAGTCTTTCAGTTTAGATTCTGAAGACAGTTGGACATCAAGACTCAAGACTCAAGACTCAAGACTCAAGACTCAAGACTTAAAGATATTCTCATTGACAGTTTTCTAATACATTGTCGAAAGGCTATCCAGAACCTAGGTGTTTGGTTAAGGAGATAGTCCTATTCTCTGGAGAAGATATCCTGGCTGGGTTAAGCTAACGGTTCTTTCTATTCAAAGATCCGATGATTGACGAAGTAATCTTGGAAAGTTCTATTCTTGGAAACCAAGATCCTGGTTGTATGGGCGAACGAGATTGATGGGCTATCGTCAAGTTCCTTTAATAGCTCAAAGATCTCCTTAATTGATTCCGTCCAACGGGTAGATTGGAGGAATTCCTTTGGTAAGTGCCAACGGGTATGATGGCATGAAGGAGTATAAAAGGAAGACGTTCAAGCTATTTCGGTGCATGCTCGATAGACGAATTCAGTCGAAGTTCCTTGATATTCGGTCGATTTATTACGAGCAAAACTGTATACACAAAGAGTATTTATACTTAGTGGTATCTTGAGCAAGTGTGGTAGATCATCTACACCATTTGAATCAAGGAAGAACAACGTAACACTTCTTTGTTCATAGTGGAATCCAGCCAATAGGCTGTCGGTGCGAAAGAGTGGACGTAGGCTTAAACAAAAGCCGAACCACTATAATCATTGTGTTCAATTCTCTTTTCCCTTCTCTCAGTCTTTCGATTGCTGTTTATATCCATCGATTGTCTAGTATTGTGTGAAAATCGTTGTATACCTATTCACCCCCTCTAGGTACTCGTTCTAGCTATATCAATTGGTATCGAGCACATGTACTCACTTTATTTGAAGTGTTTTACTTCGAGTAAAAGATCAATGGCTAGTATGTTAGCACCGGGGTGGTGGAAGGGCAAAGCAATACCGGACCACCTTACTTTGATGGAAATGATTATAACATCTGGAAGAACAAGATGAAAGCTTTTCTACGATCAAAGGATCCTGGAATGGGACATTGTAGAAAAAGGAATCATTCTTAAAGTTGTAGGCTTGTCTCGAAGAGGAAAAGAAGGCATGGAAGCTAGCGGAATGTCTCAGGAAGAAATAATCAAGAGACAAACTCTTGATGCAAAAGCAATATATTCTTTATATTGTGCTTTATCACCTACTGAATATAACAGAATATCTTCTTGTGATACAGCAAAAGAAGTCTGGGATAGGTTACATATCACCTACGAAGGAACGATCGAGTGAAAGAGACCCGGAATCAATATTCTTCTCGGTCAATATGAAGCCTTCAAAATGAGATCCGGAGAATCAATAACCGACATGTTTAGTCGTTTTACGAAATTGTGAATGGTCTACAAAATCAAGGTCAACCAATTTCGATTCCATGAAGGTTAACAAGCTCCTGCGTGGACTCTCCAAGGATTGGAATCACATAAAGACTTCAATAAGAGAGACACAAAGAATCATGCCACTATCGTCGATGAGCTGGTTGGAACTCTTCGATCTTATGAAGTGGAACGAATAAACGAAGACGAAGATCCAAAAGGTAAGAAATCCATTGCATTAAAATCAAATGATGATTCTGATGTTACGATTACTGAAGACGATATGAACGATGAGGAGCTTGCCTAATGATAAGAAGATTCAGAAAGTTGAATAGAAAAGGAAGAAGATTCAACTCTAAGAGACAAGGCTTTCAAAGACAAATGAGACCAAGGCTGTTGATGATGATGAAGCAAATAAAGATGTTGTTTGCTTTGAATGTAAGAAAAAGGGACACATCGGACCAACTGTCCTCTTCTAAAGAAGAAGAAAGGAAAGGCTGAAAAGTCTCGAAAGGCTCTCAAAGCTGAAACACAGGTGATACTGAGTGTGAAGAAAGTGATGATGAATATGCCAACTTGTGTTTGATGGCGCAATCAGACTCAGACTCAAACTCTGAATCAGACTCAGACAGCGAATTTGAAGTAAGTAATTTCAAAATTCCTGTCAAGGTTTCTAAGTATATTGATGAGCTGTGTTTAAGTCTTAAGACTTCTCTTAAAAGGATTTACGAACTTAAAAGGAAAACTCGGTTTTAAAACAGCGGGAAAATATTTTGAAAGAAAAAGTTAAATGTTTAGACATGAATGTTTCTACTCTTAAAGAAAATGAAGAAAATCTTTTGAAAGAAAATTCTCGTTTAAAAATTGACTCATCGAATATTTCAAAGAAATTTTCAATAGGTGCGAGAAACTTGAAAAAAATTCTTTCGATACAAAGACCTTTTTCAATAAGTCTGGTTTGGGTATGACGAAGAAACTATTCCCTTAATTGATTTTCCTAAAGTAAAAGAAAGAATTAAGCAAAGACCTTCAAAAGAAGCTTATAAAAATCATTTCAAAAGGTTTTTGTAAAGCACAGTAGGTCGAGATGCTCTCGGTGTTTCTAAGTGCAAAAGTCCGGATCATTTTGAAAAAGAATGTCCTATGGTTTGGAAACTGTTAAGAAAACTTGGGCTATCACTTTTATCTTACTAACACAAAAGGACCCAAGAAAATGTGGGTACCAAAGAAAGCTTGAGATATTTCTTTGAATGCGGTATCTATCAAGAGAAAGGTAAAGTGGTATCTAGGCAGTGGATGTTCAAGACATATGACGGGAGACTCAAAATGCTTTATAAAGCTTGTTCAAGTAAATGGTGGAAAAGTCTCATTTGGAGGAAATAGCAAAGGAAGAGTTGTGGGTTTTGGAACTGTGAAAATTGGAAATCTCACAATAAGCAATGTTTCTCTAGTGGAAGGACTCAATTACAATCTTCTCGGCATCGAGTCAACTATGTGATCTTGGTTTAAAGATCTTCTTTCAAGAAGGAATATGTACCGGAACCGGTAAAGACTCTACTCGATCTTTCTTGGGTAGAAGGCATGGAAATATCTATCTCCTGGACGTGAAACCGGAAAGAATCGCAATGCTTGATTTCAATACAAGACGAAGCAAGTCGTGCACGACTTGGGCATATTAATATGAAGCAATTAGCCAAAATCTCATCAAAGCGGCTTGTTCGTGGTCTACCCAAATTGTCTTATCAAAAGACGATCTCGTGTACTCCATGCATTCTGGGAAAGCAAGTAAGAAATTCATATAAGTCTATAAATCATGTCTCAACTAATCATGTACTGCAGTTACTTCATATGGATCTCTTCGGACCAACTAGAACCCAAAGTATTTGAGGTAAGAAATATTGCTTAGTAATCGTAGATGATTACTCTCGCTTTACTTGGGTATTTTTTCTAGCAAGTAAATCCGAAACCTTTTCATATTTTGAAAAATTTGCTAAAAAGGTTCAAAATGAAAAGGGATGTATTATTTCAAACATAAAAACAGATCATGGTGGTGAATTTGAAAATCAAGATTTTACAAAATTCTGTGATGAATCTGGCTTTAAGCACATGTTCTCTTCTCCATATACTCCTCAGCAAAATGGAGTTGTGGAAAGGAAGAATAGATCTCTTCAAAAAATGGCAAGAACTCTTTTAATTGAAAGCAAAATTTCTTCTCGATTTTGGGCTGAAGTTGTTTCAACAGCTTGCTATATTATTAATAGAGTCTTTTTAAGACCTATTTTAAAGAAAACCCCTTATGAATTATTCAAAGGTAAGAAGCCTATTGTTTCATACTTTCATGTATTCGGTTGCAAATGCTTTATATTGAAAAATGCAAAAGATTATGTTGGTAAGTTTGAAGAAAGATCGAATAAGGCATCTTCCTTGGATATTCTTCATCAAGCAAAGCCTACTGAGAGTCTATAACAAGAAGAGTCGGAGTGGAGGAGTCAATGAATGTCAAATTTCAAGACTCGGTTCAAGATGAATCAATCGGACTCATCATGAAGAGTCGATCTTGCTCCAACCTCTCCAAAGTCTTCAACTCAAGAGGCGTCTCAGATTCAAGAAGACCAGCATCAAACCATTTTTGAAGACTCAAGCAAAGAAAGGGATCATCAGCCAGATAAATCAACCAGTAACTAGAAGCATAAGTCCAATCATCCCAAAGATCTAATTATTGGCGAACTTAATGAAGGAATTCGCACCGAGATCCAAAAGGCATGAAGAGTCTAGTGCCGTAGCTCTCATTTCTGAAATTGAACCAAAAGCATAGAAGAAGCTTTGTCGATGAAAAACTGGATTGAAGCTATGCAAGATGAGCTCGAACAGTTTAACATTAATGATGTCTGGGAATTAACATCTAAACCAAAAGGTAAAAGCTGTTATTGGAGCAAAATGGGTGTTCGAAACAAGATGAATGAGAAAGGAAAAGTCGTACGAAACAAGGCCGGACTCGTAGCCAAAGGATATACGCAAGAAGAAGGGATAGACTATGATGAGACTTACGCACCGGTAGCAAGGTTAGAAGCTATTCGATTATTGCTTGCTTTTGCTTGTTATAAAGATTTCGGGTTATTCCAAATGGACGTCAAAAGTGCCTTCCTAAATGGATTTATCCATGAGGAAGTCTATGTGGAACAACCACCTGGGTTTGAAGACCCAAAGAAGCCAGACTCAGTCTTTAGACTGAAAAAGGCCTTGTATGGTTTAAAGCAAGCACCTCGGCGTGGTCACGACGGACTCGGTAAGTTTTAATACGGAATGGATTTGTTAAAGGATGAGTTTGAAATGAGTATGATGGGAGAGTTAACATTCTTTCTTGGACTTCAAATAAAACAATTGAAGGAAGGAACTTTCATTTATCAAGAAAAATATGCTAATGATCTTGTCAAAAGATTTGGGCTTGAAAAGTGCAAAAAGACAGACATACCAATGTCTTGTTCCTTGAAGATAGACAAAGATGAAGAAGGGAAGAAAGTTGATCAAAAATTATACAGAAGTATCATCGGTTCACTTCTTTATCTTACTGCTTCTAGACGACATTTTGTTAAGCGTTTGCATCGTGCTAAGTTTCAATCGGATCCTAGAGAATCTCATCTCGGTGCTGCAAAACGTATTATTAAATACGTTGCTTCATCTTCAAGCATTGGTCTATGGTATCCTAAGAATGGAGACTTTAATCTTAAGGGATATTCGGACGCGAGATCTAGCGGTGCGAGTTGATAGAAAGAGTACATCGGTACGTGCCGGTTGCTTGGAAACGGGGACGGTATCTTGGTTTTCAAGAAAGCAAAATCTTGTGGCTCTTTCAACAACGAAGCCCAGTATGTAGCTCTTGGCAACTGCATTCGCAAGTTCGTGGATTAAGCAACGGCTTCAAGACTTCGGAATTGAAGACTCATGCACATAAATCAGATGCGACGGCACGGTGCAATAAATCTCACTAAAAATCCAATTCTTCACTCAAGAGCAAAGCATATAGAGATTCGACATCACTTCATCGAGATCATGTTCAAAATGGAGAAATCTCGATTCAATTTGTTGATTCAAAGAGTCAACTCGGCGGATATATTCACAAAACCTTTGGAGAAAAATCAATTTGATTTTATTCGCTCCAGTCTCAACATTTTGAAGCTTGAGGAAGTTAAAGTCTAGAGACTCTCAGACATTCAGACTCAGACTCAGACTCATGGGTATTAACTGTAAGTTGTTATTTTATTCTGTCTCGAATAGGTATGATTATTTAACCAATTTATAATTACCGAGAAAAAGGGAATCGTGTCTTTTCAAAAATATAACTTCTATTAAAAATGACAGTTATTGATTTTAAAAGAATTCGTCGGTTCACTTTCCTTCGTACCGATTGGTTTTTCCTTTTTGAAACAGAGTTATATATATACAGTTCTTTTCTTCTCTATCTTCTAAACCCTCGAAAAGCATCTTTTCTCTCAATCTCGCTTCCATTTTGTGTTCAAACTCGAGAAAGTTGTCAACTTTTCTTGGGAAATCGATTAAAGAAATCTCTCGGTGTCAAAGAAAGATGTCTTCTTTAAGGAAGTCATCAAGGATTGCAAACGGGGACCACAAAGAGCAAGAGAGGGTCCTACCCATGTTGATCTCACCGAAGAAGATGACTTATCAAGTCAGCAACGAGCCCGATTCGCTCTCCGGCACGTGATTCTTCTCCATCTACCTCACAAAGTGCGGGTCACCATCGAGAGGATGAGATAATCGAGGATGCGAGCCCGTAAGAATACAAAAACCTTCTTTTATCTATAAACTCTATCGTTCTTTGAAAAGCATAGGAACTCCGTTGAACCACGTGAATGAGTTTCTCAAAAGTAAGAACTATGGGAATGAGTATATTTTTCTGCGACAAATGGAGGAGTTGGGAATTGCTCCTAGAGGAAGGGTAGAGGAAGCACTTGCTAGTATTCCTAGTGATCCTCGTGTGGCTGGACCAGGACTCCCTCGATGGAAATGACAATGATAAAATGTTCTATGATTTTCAACCGAGATTGGGTGTTGCTGCAAAGGTGAAAGGAAAGATGATGGATTTGTTTAAATCCAAAGAACGGAGAATTTGTTTTTCAAACTGTTGAAGAGAGGGGTGATAAACCCTAGAAGCGTTGATTTTGATTTTACGGATGCTATTCATGTAAACTTAAGGAGAAGTTCGATCTACTTGCAACTTGAGCAATTTTGCTCGACACTATTGAAGGATATGCTCGACTGCATATTTCTATTCAAATCTTAGCTTTTTGGATGCAAATAGAATGTCATTTAGTGTCCGAGATCAAGACTTCATAGTAGATGTGGACATGTTGGCTGATATCATTGGAGTAGAGAGAGGATCATATCAACCGATTAAAGTTTCCGATGCTCGTCTTATGCTGGATCTTGTGAAAGGCAATAGTACAGAAGGGAAAATTGTCTACACGAGAATGCGTGCTATCAACATTTTGCTACACAAAATTGTCATTAACTGTCTTAGGCCGAAATCGACATCAAAGACAGATGTGTCAAATTCAGAGGCAAAATTGATGTATGCAATCATCGGAGGAAGAAATTCTCTCTTCCTCACATCATTCTCTTTCACATGTATAGAGCAATGGTGAAGGACAAGGGACAATTGCCTTATGCAAGTCTTGTGACCAAGATCTTCAGACACTTAAACATTGAGCCCCCACATTCTCTATGTGTTCGACCATGCGATAAAATGGTGGTGGGTCTGTGAATGGTGACAAAAATGCGTCTAAAAGAACTTGAAAAGGAAATTGAGCGGTTCAAAATGAAATCTCAGCACCTTCCGCATCCAAAAGGAAAGGAAAAGAGGAAATCAATCCACCAACCAAAAAGCAAAAAGAGGAGACTCTTGGTGGATGAAGAAAGAAGAAGAAGAAGAAGAAGAAGAAGAGGAGGATTGCACTATTTCTGCATTGATAAGGAGAAGACGTTACGTATCGAATCAACGGAACATCGGGAGAAGGAAAAAGAAGCGAGAGGAAAAACGAGAGAAAGAAGAGAAAGAAAGAGCGAGATCAAGAAGAGAAAGAGAGAGAAGCGACGAGAGAAAGAAGAAGCGAGAGAAAGAAGGCTGAAGAAGAAGAGGAGGCAGCCAAAGAAAAGTCTGCGAGATGAAGATGAAGTTTTTCAAGATGCTGCGAGAGATTGACCCTCATTCTTTCCCATCCGAGGCTTTCGAAACAGGGGGAGAAGCATTAGAAACGGGGGAGGAGTTGAGCACGGAAAGACTACATGTTCCTCGTGAAGATGTGAGTCGCTCTAAAGCAAATCCGAGAAGATGTTCAAATACGGAGAAGGTCATGATACATCAACATCGAAGCTGCGATTACACGAAGATCCATCGTGCGTTTACTCCATCGAGGACAGCAAATGTCGGTACACGGACGAATAATTCGGCAGATTTTCGTCGCATACTTGATATCCTTACGAAATGCGTGGTCAAATCTATGCTTTGAATTTGTGAAATTCAAGTCTGAAGAATCTTTGGAAAAGCATCTTCTGTTTCCCTTCAAGATCAGATCAAAGATCTCTATCTTCAAATTCAAGCTAATGCCAAAGAAGAAGAGGTAGCTCATCTAAGGGAAGACTTGAAGAGGCTGGAATGATTAGTTCAATCCATGGGAGATTTCCAAATCGTTCGCATTCCCAAGCAGAATTGACTACTTTCTCACCTTTTTAATGATGACAAAAAGGGGGAGAAATTGCCAGCTTTGAACTCTGAACTTTGAAACTTTTGAACTCTGAACTTTATATTCTATTTCTTTTATGTGCTTATTGTAAGCTTGAACTTGAGACTTGGTCTGATTTAAGTGTGGATTTTGATATCTGAATGCTTGCCGAGTTACATCAAGTATTGTCATATGGTTTTACTTGTGAAGGACTAACCAATCTTCCTGTGGATGCGAGTCGGTTGTTCTATATTAATTCTTATGAGATAACCATATTACTTGAGTAATACTTTGCAGGTCAAAGCTGTTCAAATCTACAAGTAAGTTTTGTCACCATCAAAAATGGGGAGATTGTTGGAGAAATCCTGCCATAATATTTTGAAGCTGACAAAACGTTTCTTTCAGTCTAGTCTGGACCATTACAGTCTTTCAGTTTAGATTCTGAAGACAGTTGGACATCAAGACTCAAGACTCAAGACTCAAGACTTAAAGATATTCTCATTGACAGTTTTCTAATCCATTGTCGAAAGGCTATCCAGAACCTAGGTGTTTGGTTAAGGAGATAGTCCTATTCTCTGGAGAAGATATCCTGGCTGGGTTAAGCTAACGGATTCTTTCTATTCAAAGATCCGATGATTGACGAAGTAATCTTGGAAAGTTCTATTCTTGGAAACCAAGATCCTGGTTGTATGGGCGAACGGGATTGATGGGCTATCGTCAAGTTCCTTTAATAGCTCGAAAGATCTCCTTAATTGATTCCGTCCAACGGGTAGATTGGAGGAATTCCTTTGGTAAGTGCTAACGGGTATGATGGCATGAAGGAGTATAAAGGAAGACGTTCAAGCTATTTCGGTGCATGCTCGATAGACGAATTCCAGTCGAAGTTCCTTGATATTCGGTCGATTTATTCTGAGCAAAATTGTATACACAAAAAGTGTTTATACTTAGTGGTATCTTGAGCAAGTGTGGTAGATCATCTACACCACTTTGAATCAAGGAAGAACAACGCTTTGTAACACTTCTTTGTTCATAGTGGAATCCAGCCAATAGGCTGTCAGTGCAAAAGAGTGGACGTAGGCTTAAACAAAAGCCGAACCACTATAATCATTGTGTTCAATTCTCTTTTCCCTTCTCTCAGTCTTTCAATTGCTGTTTATATCCATCGATTGTCTAGTATTGTGTGAAAATCGTTGTATACCTATTCACCCCCCTCTAGGTACTCGTTCTAGCTATACCAGTGATATGGTTACAAAGTTTGCTCTCGGACTTTAGGTTAGAACATAAAAGTGTGGATATACACTGTGATAATCAAGGTGCAATATATTTGGCATATAATCCAGTTTTTCATGAGTGAACGAAGCATATCAATATCGGTATCACTTCATCTAAGATGTCTTAGTTAAGGGTAATGTTATTATCAAAAGATTGTTACAATAGATAACCTAGCATATATGATGATTAAGTCTGTTCCTTCGGCGAAGCTCAAATTCTGCTTGAGCTCTATTGGCGTCTGTGGAGAGTAAGCATCCGTCGGGGCTTTGGGAGAGCAACATGGATGATGAACACTATAACTTGGCTTCAAACATCGAGCCAAGGTGGAATTGTTAAATTATGTCTTGAGTTTGAGTGTTTGCAAAACGCGATTCGTTGGATAAGCTTTTTATTATTTGATCGTAAAGATATTTTTCTGATGAAGATAATATTCAAGATTATGCACAAGAAAAAGAAATTCAAAATTCTTTTGGGTCTTGGATATTTTCAGTTAACAAAATGAAGTTTGTGGGACTCCATGAAAGTTTACAAAAGAGGAAATAAAATTAAAAAAAAAAAAAAAGAGCAAAGGTTTCTTCTTTATCTGAGCCATATAGGAATTTTGAAGAAAGGATCCCACGAGGGGCCTAGAGTCAAAGTTTTGACTCTAGGCACATAATATAAAAAGGCTAGGGTTTCTTTTATGTGGAGGAGTGAGCTGCACATTGGAGCTGCAAGATTCTAGAAGCCACACAAGAAAGACATCTAGTCACGTGAAGCCTTGAATAGGAACGTGAAGCCGTGCATACGTGGACCAAAAGACAAACATTGGAGTTTTTTATTTTAGCATAAACACTTTTGGTTTGGGGTTTAATTTAGATGTGGGAAACACTCGAGCGTGTGAGCAATTGTAAACTCTGATTCTCCGATTGTAGTGGATTATTTATTGTTGGCTTTCCCCGTGAATGTATGTATTGATATCCGAGCCGAACCACGTAAATTTCTTGTCACGCCCGATCCTCGGGCACGCACACATCCTTCTACTTGGTCAATTTTAGAATGCGATATCCCAGGACTATGTATCTCCAACCCTTTCATTTTTAATAGCACATGAGGAAGCAGTTATAAATCCCTAGACAATAAAACAATGGAATAGAAAAGTAATGCCATAGTTTTCATATTGAAATCCACAACCATACTTTTGTACAAAAAATAACTCAAAGTACTTCACAAAACTATTCACAACTTCATAGTCTCACTCTATTCACATATAAACAGAGTTCACAAAAAAGGATGGGATCTTAGTCCTCATCCGGGTCGTACTCAGGATCATCCTGATCTTTTTCTAACTCTTTTGATTCGCTTTCCTCCTCAGGCTCCTCGTCTTCTTTAGACTCTCCTTCTACTGGCTCCTCCTCAACATTTCCCCACTCCTCGTCTTCCTCTGGACCTTCCACTTCTTGTTCCATGATCTCACCTTCTTCAAAATTTTCATCCTCTACAGTGTATACAGGTGAAGTTAGTTCACTCCCGAGTGTAGGATCTCTAGCATCATCTACAACTCCACCATCAAGGTCTGCAGTCCCCTCACCAAAAGCTTTCTCCAGGACGTAGTGAGGTATTTATTCTTCAGGGATGGGACCTATTCTTCGCCCATCATAATAGTAGTGATACCAAGACCGATACACATGGGGCCTTAGGTCATCCTAGCCGACTTCAACCCACACCATCGACTCAATCAAAAAGTATTCTAATCCTTCCGGATGGCCATGAACATGGAAGCGAATTTCTTTCTCGGTGATGTCCATTGGAATGCCGAACTGCTTTGGAGGAGGGGGAGGTACCGGTGCTACCATCTAAAGGCCTGAAATGGTTATATAATAACCATTGAGACTACGTCTCAACAAGCTCTACCCCATTAAGACTTGATTAGGAAACCAATACACCACAAGGTTGCCTAAGCGCAGCACAAATCAGAAGGCTTACATTGGCATCAGTCCCAACCTGCAATTAAGGGTTATATACAGGTGCTTCATATATATTGCATCAAATAATCAATCAATTCACGACAATCGAATCAAATCATTGATCAATCGACCTAGTCGATTACCCGTCAGTCAGATCATTTCTAAGTCATTTCCAATCACCAAGTCACATGTACTCTCTTGGGCGTCTTTTTCGCCAATGTGATGTATGCAATGGATAGCACTCGTGCGTTCTTTAAGGCGCCGTTTTCACCAGTGATATCCTTAATCACCAAACCACATATGTCCATAATGATGCATGTGATAGACAGCACTCGTGCGTTCTTTAAGGTGCCATTTTCACCAGTGATTTCCTTATCACCGAACCACGTATGTCCATAATGATGCAGGTAATAGACAACACTCGTACGCTCTTTAAAGCGCCGTTTTCACCAGTGATTTCCTTATCAATAAAGCATGTATGTCTATACCTCGTATCCGATCGGTCTCAGCCAAGAGTATTTTCAATTCACTCTTAAGATTCTCTCCACTTTACAACTCATCAAGCATTGTAAATGCTAAATAACCATACTCGGCTATCTACCACTCAATCATCAAATTCCACTCAATTTCAATCAATTTAAGAATAATTCCTCAAATATCACAATTAATTCAATTTCACGCAACGTAGAGCTCAAATAAATAAATGAACTGTACCACGACAATCAACACGAAATTTCAGTCGTCAGCTATCCCTGCCTAATTTCCGAAAAATAAATAAATAATTAATTAATTTTGAAAATTAATAAATAAATACTAAAAATCCAATATAGCCTGTAATGCCTAATTGAAGCCCAATAAGGGTCAAGAAAAATCCCAAGAGACATCAATAAATAGTATAAGCTATCCTCAAGCTAATTACATTAACCACCTAACTAATATGCAATACAATTAACTAATAATCATTAATCCATTCTAATATAACCACCTAATCCTATTTAATTAACACTAATCAACCCTTAAGTATAATTAGTCTACTAAGCAAAGATTAGTGAGGTTACTCACCGGAATAATGCGCAAGTCGAATCAATCTAACGGGATCGGCGTGGGGAACAATAAACTCCAAAGCGGACCTCAGGTTTAGGGCTCGGAACACCTCAAAAGCATGCTTCAATCACTGCTGGAAACCCATTTTCCAACTGTTGTTCTTGGCCAATCAAAGCTGGTCCGGTGGCTGAGATGGCAAGGCAAGGCCGGTAAAGGGTGAGCGGGGCTCCGATGAGGCCAAACGGTGGCTGGACGGAGGCCGATGGTGGGCAAACGGCTCTGGCTTGGCTGCTAGACGGCGACACCTACTTGGATGATGGCTGGAATGGTGTGAGGGGACGAACAGCAGCTCAGTCGTGGTGGTGGTGCACACGTGAACGGCGGAACGGCGAGCGGCGTGCATTGTCCAAGCAGCTTGCTGGCAACGGAGAGCTGCTCCCGCTCTTCCTCTCTTGGGCCGGCATCACACGAAGGGAGGGTGAGAGAGAGAGTGGTGTCCGGTTAAGGTGAGAGAAAGAGAGAGTTGGATAGAGATGAGAGGTGTGGGCTCCACATGGCCTTATTTTCCAAACTTGGTCTTCAAGCTTTAACCTAGGCCAAGTATAACTCCTTGGTCACATTGAACCACTAACACATACCCCACAACTTCTCTTTTGGTCCATTTGGCTAGGGGAGAATGGGGCATACGAATTTTGGCTCCCATTGGCTTCAATTCCCTCTTGATTTTCCCTTGATTGACTCTCACAAAATCAATTGATGCCTCATTTGTCAAATTAATAATTTTCCTCATCCAAGAATCCCTCGTACTTCTCAATTTTGCAACCAGAATTATTTTTTTTTTTTATTTTTTTTTGGTGACCCAGGGAACCCCCGCACGCCGCTTCGCGGCTGAGGTAAACCCTGGGGAGGCACGTGAGGACCCATCACCCCGTGCCTCGGGTAAGACGCGGCTTGCACTTAAGACTCGACGACGCCGTGGATCGAACTCGGGCCCTTTCGTGGGAGGTCCCTTGCTCAGCCACCTACGCCACCACCGCCGGTGGTGCAACCAAATTTTTTTTTTTTTTTTTTTTTTTTTTGACCCGGGGAACCTCCGAACGCCGCTTCGCGGGAGAGTAAACCCTGGAGCGCCGGGGGCCCCACCGCCCGACCCCCAAGCGCGGGTAAGACGCGCGTTATGCATTGAAGCATCGCTTCCACGGAGGTTCGAACCCTTCCCCCTGCGTTTGGGGTACCAAGCCTAACCAACGCTTCCACCGCGGGCGGTGGTTGCAACCAGAATTATTTTTTTTTATTTTTTTTTTTTTTTTGTGACCCGGGAACCCCGCACGCCCGCTTCGCGGCTGAGGTAAACCCCAGGGAGGCACGTGAGGACCCACCACCCACGTGCCCCGGGTAAGACGCGGCTTGCACTTAAGACTCGACGACGCCGTGGATCGAACTCGGGCCCTTTCGTGGGAGGTCCCTTGCTCAACCACCTACGCCACCACCGCCGGTGGTTGCAGCCAGAATTTTTTTTTTTTTTTTTTTTTTTTTTTTTTTTTTTTTTTGGTGACCCAGGGAACCCCCGCACGCCGCTTCGCGGCTGAGGTAAACCCTGGGGAGGCACGTGAGGACCCCACCACCCACGTGCCCCAGGTAAGACCGGCTTGCACTTAAGAACACGACGACGCAGAGTTTCGAACTCAGGACCTCTCGTGAAAGGTCCCTTGCCCAAACCACTACGCCACCACCGTGGTGGGTTTGCAACCAAATTTTTTTTTTTTTTTTTTTTTTTTTTTTTTTTTTTTTTTGGTGACCCAGGGAACCCCCGCACGCCGCTTCGCGGCTGAGGTAAACCCTGGGGAGGCACGTGAGGACCCACCACCCACGTGCCCCGGGTAAGACGCGGCTTGCACTTAAGACTCGACGACGCCGTGGATCGAACTCGGGCCCTTTCGTGGGAGGTCCCTTGCTCAACCACCTACGCCACCACCGCCGGTGGTTGCAACCAGAATTATTCATTGGCTTGTTCCGCACGAAAACGACCACGCGACGACTTTTTTCCCAAAAAGTGTTGGGCGTCAGAAAAATCTTCGAGACTAAGTCGTGGGTCCTAGAATTTATTGTGACTTGACGAACCTCCAATTTCGGAATCGGACTTGAATCGGTGGTTAATTTCCATTCGGCGCGTTTTTAGCGTGACCTAGACTATCGGGTAATTTTCAGAAATTTTTAAGGTAAATGACCCGTGGTCGATTTTCTTCGAGCCACTATGAACCCACTCAATACATTGTCGACTCTCGATTGTCATGAAAATCTTGAGGATTCAATTACGGACACAGGGTACCAAAATGATAGTAAAATCAGATTAGTATCAATTGACGAGAATTTTCCAATTTAGTGGAGTCACCCACGATCGGCCACATCTCAATTGAACAGACCTATCTCTGATGTCAAATCGATTTTTAACTGTGCCGTAATGGCCTCCAAAGATAAGCACGGTCGAGAAGCCGATTTCTGATCGAATTTTCAAGTCTATTGTCTTAAATTTCTTAATGGCTTACCCTAACAGTCTAGTTATCTCGAGAGTGATCGGCTTTGAGAATAGCCTTATAAACACGTCAATGAAATGCCCGATTAATTTAGTAGAAAACAGGTTGTCACATTTCTAGTGTCCTTATTATTTATCATTTATTTCTCCGGTAATTTTGCGTTGACGTAAATTGTAAGATTCTGTTGTTTCTGTGTATTATATTCCAACAAGATTGGCATTCAAAATCATCATTTTCTCCTATTTCTCTATACAAGTACCTATCGACTTGCAACGTGATATTATTAAAAATGATATATTTTTTTTTATGTGGCCTAAGCAATAAGCATATGCATTCACCGATCAGCTGCTATTAAGTAGCAGGAGCCGTGAAACATTGTAGGATTAGTAATAAAAGTATGTCAAATAATAAAAGGTCGTATGGTCATACTTCAAAGTTGAATACCTTGTAGGATTAGTAATATTGCAACTCAACTCCCAAAAACGAAATTATTTGGCATGTAAATTTTAGCTAAAAATAATAGGCTTGAAAAAAATCCTGCAAAAAAATGGGTTAAGGCGACAAATGTTATCTGGATGTTTGGGAAAAATTACCCGATCAGTTTTTAACATATTTTATAGATATCAATTCAAGCGTAAATTTTTCAAATTTGCCAATTTAGTTATAAACCTTTGCACGAAATTCCAATGTAGTCCTTTTGGGTAATTTCGATCAGAAATCGTTAGCATGATAGTCCAATTATCGCCAGACATCCTATGTGGCACATTGGCATGTGAACAACTTTCAATGAAAATTAGCCAGAATGATTATATTGAAATTCCATTCAAAAGTTTAGAACTGATTGGATAATTGACATCTCTATGATAATGTAGGATTGATTAGATAATTTCCCTAGATAACTGTGTTATACATTAAAGTTAGTATAGTCTTTGTTCTATATAAATGATATTTGAATCGATGCTTTTCAAGATCATGTGGCTTTTTATTTGGGAGATGTTATCCACATATTGCAACATTTAGGGTGCGTTGGTAACATTTCTATTCTTAGGAATAATTTTTCTCAGAAATAGTTCATTTTCATTTTTATTCCCCGGAACAGTTTCTGAGTAAAATAATGTGTTTGATAACTACACAAAATTTTTATTCTCGGAATAGAAAAAGAACAAGAATGAATTTGGTAGTTTGGTGCAATGCACAAGTTTTTTTTTTTGTGACGTAGGATTTCATTTAATTTTTAATAATTTTTTGAGATTTTTTTCTTTTTTCTTTTCTTTTTTCCTCTATTCTTCTTCCTTGTTCCCCTCCACCACCGAGGTCCGCCACCCCCTGCCACCACTAGCTAGCGGTGGTGGGAGACGAGCGGTGAATTGCAATAGGTGACAATCGATGGCTGACAGTTGGGGTCGGTAAGCATTGAGGAAAAAGAAAAAATAAATTAAATGACTTATTTCTAAAAATTGTTTCCGAGAACAAGAAGCTACTTCTTTTTCTACTTTTCATTTCTGTTCCAAATTTGTTTCGGTTACTTTTCTATTCCAAAAGATAGAAAAAATAACCGATGGTAACAAATGAATTTCTATTCTTTTTCTATTCCAAGAATTAAAAGAACAAAAAATAGAGGAATAAAAATGTTACCATGTGGAGCCTTTTATATTTTTTTGAGTATAGTGTGTGGGGTGGCGTTTGGACCAACTTTCATGCACCATGAGCCATCCACCTCCCGAGCGACCTTAAAAGTGCACTGCCCTCACTTCGGCCACGTATGTTAGAAAAACATTAATTGAAATGGTGCCACCCAAACAAAAAAAAGCGATTCTGATATATGTACCTAGAAATGTACATATATTAGAGTGAAAATTTTACAAGTTAAAGTCGTAATTATATTAAAGCAAGTGCTCTTAGTACTTTGTATCAGATTGATGCTTGTAGGTGTTATTTGTTCAAGTTGTCATTATTTCATACCAAATTAAATCAGCATCAAGCAGTGTTAGTAGCATCTAAGGGACCTTTTTCATGATCCTAACTTTTTAATTCGGGATTTAGAAATATTTGGTTTTTCTTTTTATGGTTTTCTCATGTACATAACTACCGTAGTTTCCCACAATTGTATTTATTTTAATTTTAGCTTTCCCACAATTGTATTTATTTTAAGTTTGAGTTGAGATTAAACAAAAGCAAACGCCAGTTAGTTACGATGTTAAATATTAAATAGATAGCACATGCTAGCCAACTGGAATATGGAGATCTTATCTTTTTATACTGTGTGCAATTACTTCGTGCTTTGACCAAGATAAGAATAAGTTAGTCGCGGGCAAATTACAGTTAGCTACAATATTAAATATGAAATAAATAACACATGCTAGCTTCTTAGTAGACTCTTGAAGATACCATATGACACACTGATTTTTAGCAGCATTAAGAGATCTAAATGTGAGTACATTGATGCAGAATCTCGCAGGGTTGCTTTAAAAGTTTTGAAACTAACCGCAATATGTTTAGAGAACAATCTTAGCAAAAAAACCAAAATGTTTTAACCGTATGCAGAGAGATGAAAAATTATTTAAAGATGTCAAACCGGTTTGGAAAAGACACTTCGAATTGTTGTTGGATGAGAGATAGGAAAAATAACTAAAAAATTTCTAAATTTATTACACTAATGTCAACTTAGTCCTAAAACTTGTAAATTTGTCAATTCGGTCCCAAACCTTTTGACAATTTGTCAATATAGGCATTCTAGTCAACTTTGACTGAAAAATGCTGATGCAATGGTCTAGTCAGCACCGGTTGTCCTTTGTGGCATACTGGTGTTGACATGGACAATCTTTTAAAATTTTTATAATGTTTTTCTTTTTTTTTTCAGTTTTTTTCTTTCCTTTTGCTAATGGCCGGTCCTCGGGAAGGGCAACCCTTGCCTAGCCCCCTCTGATTGCCACCGATGGCCAATCATCGCCGGAAATTGGCCCGACAAAGGAAAGAAAAAAAAAGAAAAAAAAAGAAAAAAGGAAAAAGGGAAAAAATCAGAAAAAAAAATTAAAGATTTGTTCATGTTAGCATTGGCACATCATATAGAATGGCTAGCACTAATTAGATTACCACATCGGCATTTTTTTTTTTATCAAAACTGATTGGAAAATTATATTAGCAAATTGTCAAGATGTTTAATATTGAATATGCATAATTTAAAGGTTTAGGATTGAATTAACGCAAGTGCATAGGTTTATGACTATTTTGGTCATTTTCCCATGAGTGATATAAATTTAGTCTTGAAATGTAATGCATATATGATATCAAGTAATGTTATCTTGACAAAAAAATTTGCAAGTTGTTTCATTTTATTATACTCTAGTATATACTAATACAATACATCTTAGCAAAAAATATTGACACTTTGGCCACGCCACACTTAACCATGTTTTGGATTATGTATGAGGAAGTTTTCATCTAGTTGAGTTCATATGTTCTGAATTACATGTCGATATAAGATGAAAAACTCAAAGGAATGAATCTCGTGACTATTGCAGTTTCCAAGCAGCCTTTAGGGTTCGGTTTGCAAGCAAGCCTTGATGTGAAGATAGGCATTATGGGCATTATGGTGTAGCAACACAGTGTCGATGGCATCTCCATGGTTCAGTATGGAGAAAGAGAATAAGGATGAAAATTTACATTGGAGATTCAAGTTGAAACGAGTTAATGCAAAATAATATGTGAACTAAGATGGAGTAGGCCTAACGTTGAATGCACACATGAAGGGAATAGTTAATATATCATATTTAGCCTATGACTTAATAGTTTAAGCTTTTGAGTAAAAATGGATCTAACTTGATATGTTAACAAACTTAGACATAAGCTCTTTGTTGGTAATCTCTTCAGGTGAAGGTATCAGATTTCTACTACACCTTTCTGCCAACTAGTAAAAAAGATGATTGTTGATAATAAGAAAGATAATATCGAGCTACTATGCCTTGTTCTTAATTTTTTTTTTAATAAGTCAAAGATTGCCTTCTTTTTTTTTTTGGTTATTTACGCCTTATTTGGATTTTGGGACAAATTTGGAATCCTTTTTTCCCAAGTTGTGTACATCTCTATTCCTTTTGGATAATTGCAAGATAAGCCCCAAAACTTGCTATTGTTATTGTTTGCACCAAAAATTGGTCAGGTTGTCAATATAAATAAGCACGTGACCATAGCTTGAAGTCGGTCGGGTTGTTGAATGCATAAAGAGTATCAAGATCAAGTTGCAATTCCAAAGACGCAAGACAATAAAGTGTTGGAGGTTGTGAAACAATTAGAATGTGATATTAAAAGAGCAATTGTTTGAATACAAAATCATGGCACTGTGAGATCATGAGTACAAAACTTTCGGAGATAAGGGAACATGGCTACAACCGTAGCAGAACTGCTTAGAGATAGTTATTGTACATCCATTATAAATATAATTGTGCATCTACTACAATCCCCCAGCTTGTCACGTAGGCAAACAAATTTACCTTAAGTTATCTTTACTTTCATACATTTTACTTTCAATTTCCAAACTCCCATTATCAATTAAATTCCAATGTGTATCTTTATCTTGGGTGTTGCATCGTCAGTTAAATTTCGGCATCACATCTTTATGTTATCAAGCTTCATCATCAATTGTATTCGGACATAGTTTGTTTACGTTTGGTTCTATCGAAGTAGCTGTATTTTCCAAGTTTTATTGTTGATTAAATTCCAACAAGGTTTGTGTTTGTATAGTGTTGTTTGAAGTGAAGTTGTCATTATTTCTTGTCTACCTATGATATTTCTTGTTTGGAGTCATCGTAGGAACTTGTCTCCTTTCATAAAAATCAAAGAACAACTTTTGATAAAAGATACTTCGTCACAGGATCAATTCCAACTAAACATCATTTTGGCACTCCTTATGGGAACTATGTGGCGAATTTGAGGAAGTAAACTGGTTAGAACAAGGAATTAACCGGATCTTAACAATGCCGGCGGCAACAACCAGTCATTACAACCTGGTGATGTCAAGATAGGATGCTTTGACTCATCAAAATCTCAATCAATGAGGGAACAAGACCAAGGTGGAGACACTAACATCTCAGGACAACTCATTGATGAGCAAAGAAGATGATTGGAGCCAAACCCTATAATGTTGGTTTCCATGAAGAAGATGTTGGACGAGCATCTGAATAAACCAACCAACCACATGATGAAATATTTTGTTGATTTGATTAAGCCAACGATTGTCAACTATTCATGAAGTTATACCTAGATACGAATCTTCAACCCAGTCAATCCAAATACAACCAAACCCTATAGCTATCGGATATGTTCCTTCATCAATATTTACTGCAATTATCTTTGGCACAATAGGACAAGTAATTTCTCCCCCACCATAGGTAAGGATTTTACAAAGGTATAAAGCCACAGGCACAACCCAAAATAATAGGACTGTTTTTGGAGTTAATTTACCTAACCTCAATCGAGTCAACTTCAGTGGGAATAACAATGGCAATTTGGCAAATCATAATTCGGCAGTACATGCCATTGCCAAATGTAGAGAACATACAACCAGTTGCACCAACATCCCTTGTCAACAATATAAGGCCTGTTGGGATAATACCTCAACTTAACATACCACCTGCCTCATATAGGTTCAATGTTGTAATCGACAATCAAGGTAGACCACCATCTCCAATTAGGGGCAAGATGGTCAAAGGCTTTTAGGTGAAGCATTGGTTCTGCCTAATCCTAGGCATGTTCCTCAAAGGCCTAATGAGGCAATCGACCATCAAGATAGACCACCACAATTACCTAGGGGTCAACTTGGTTGACTAGCCCCTGATTAAGATCCTTAGCATGTCCAAATGTTAGTGGATCAAGCAATGCAACGCCTGGGTTACAATGTTGGAAACATCATGCTTGTATATAGAAAACCACACCCATACTATGGGGATGCAATGCTTTATCCTAAAGGGTTTGAGATGCCTATGTCACGGTCTGTGATTTCTCCCGTACCTGTGAACCTTGGGAGTGAAGCTTGGGGTTATCGAGTGAAGAGTGAAGAAGTAGAGGGAATAGACACAACTGGTCTGTGGGAGTGGCATTAAGACAGTTGATGCTAAGATTTTTAGGATAGAAGGATTATATTACTTAGGAACTCTAAAGGCGGGGTTGGCCTCCTGTGCACAAACTAATCGGGAGCTGATACCGCTCTCCTGATGAGGCCAGGGTAGGCCGAAACCAGTTATTGAGCCTAAAGAGGACTGCTGTCTCGCTTGATGGATTATATGCCTAAGTAAAGTTGAGTGTGGCATGATCTCATATAAAAGAGCTATTCGCCGTATCGTTCACTAGAACAACTATAGGAGGAAGGCTGGCCTAGCAAGTTTCGCTTGCCAAGTGCCGCATAGGTTGATCCACAGCCAAGGAAACTGCCGAACCATGACAAATTGTATTAGAGCGGGGATCCCTCCAGTAGGTGGGTGATTCAAGGAAAAACCTATGGTCTTCCCGGTTCTATGAGGGCGGAGAGTAATCGCTAGGGCCAGAGAGGGCTCAAACAACGTGCGGCTCTTATCTACCTTATAGGATGACAATGGGGGTATAGGAAGGAACTGAATCGCTCACTGAATGGGGATAACGTTCCTTGATCAATGGGCGAATCTTACGAAGAGGTCTGCGATCACATTTCCACCAAGGGGAACCTCTGTTAACTTGCAGAGACCAGGAGGAGCTTAGTAGGTGAAAGAAGGTGCTGCCGTAAGGGTGTAGTTGGCTAGGGGTGCCACACTTGTTGGGGAGCACGAGTGACTGGAGATTCACGAACAGCTTTATTGCGACCTAATTTTCGGGTGTACCACCTAAAATTAAGCTAATGGATTGCTAAGCCTTGACTTAGCTCGGACTCTCCCAAGCTTATACCAATTCGCGACTTAATGTTCAAGTTTTTTAACATGCAAGTGAATTTTATCTAGGAGTTACCACTAATCAGTTTATAGTAAGTCGATTAGACACCTAAGTAAAATAATGGAAGAATTATTTTACCCTTACGAACCAGATACTAAGGGCACGGGAACTTAGTTACACTAGACTTCTCTAATACCCTTTCGGTACCTTTCTCTTCTTATTTCGAAAAAAACATTTTGTAGACAGTTTGTATTGATTTTAATTTACCTCCCTAATATGTGAGATGATCATGGGGGTGCGCAATCCACCAATTTAACACCCAAGAAAGCAATGAATAAATTATGAGACTTACCTTATAGAAACGAAAGCATCTGCGTCATTAAATCAAAATTCTCATTATCAATCCTAAATATGAATTCTAATTAACACACAATTTATTTTTGTTTTCATTAAATTAATGAGAATCATGCTTTATGCAATGCAATATAACTAAATGACCTAATTCTAATGGCAGGCAATTTTTAATTAAATGAACCTAGCAATAATCACTAAATGGCATGCATTTCATGAATCTAATTCTAAATGACATGTAATGACATTTTTTTTATTTTAAAAAATGCAATCTATCCTAGGGATTGAAACTAATTTATCTTAAGTCATTTTTGTATTTTCATGAAATTCGAAATTAGAAAAATGTGAAAATTATCTAACTAAATTAAGATTTTGTCCAACTTATAATAAGGATTAGGTCAGGCTAAACCCTAATTAAAACCAAGATATTATCTTAATTTAGCAATCTCTAACCTAAGATGCAATCTATCTAAATCAATATAAATTTAAAATGAAATATGCAATTTTATCCTAATGTGCAATGACGTACAAAGAATGCCCTAATTCTACATGACATATGCATGATGATTTTTGTTTTCTTTATTAATTTCGAAATTGAAAAAATGTCAAATAATTAAACATGCAATTTAAGCTAATGAAACGAAAATCTAACATCCTAGATTTATGTTTTTTTTTTTTTTTTAATTTCGACAATTCATGATAAATAAAATGCTTAATCTAAATATGCAAATAATCCTAAAGTGTGCAATATTCTAACTCAAACACATTTCAAGATAAATAAAGCAATCAAGACAAAACATATCATTCAAAATCTTCAAAAATATCACACATCGTTCGATCAAGGGATAATATTTCACATAAAATCGATAAATTGATCTTAAGCCTTAAATATCAAAATATCAATTTTTTCCCGCTTGATTAATTATTTCATCTAAAACCTTATAGATGAAATAAAAAAATCTACACGGTTGCAAATCGGGTGACATGTCGAATTTCCAATTATGCATAGGAAATATTTCAAACAAAGAGATAAAATATCAAAAACTATAATAAGATCAAATGAATCTACCTAATAAATTAAATCTATCTAACAAAATAAATCTATCTAATAGAATAAAATAAATCTACCTAAATTTGATTTTTTCCAAAAAAATCCGATTGGTAGGATGAATCACGATTGAGATTCGGGGCGGCACGGCTCAAGGATGGGCAGCCGTGGCATGGGTCACCGTGGATTGAAGGTCACGGTCATCGGAGCTTCAGCAAGGGCCAACAAGCGCGGGTCAACGGGTGGAGTAACAACAAATCAATTGGGACTATAATAGGGCGAAGGGCTCGGTTGGCGGGCGGCGGGGCATCGTGGGCACAGTCGGGCGAAGGAGCAACAGAGGGCGAGCATACGCAGTGCGGGGTGCTCCGGGCAGCAATAGGTTAAAGGCGAAGTAGACGGGTTAGAGTCACGATCCAGGCGAGGCACGGCCTCGAGCGAACAAAGCGAGAGAAGAAATAGTGTCGCGGGGGGTAGCGGAGCGAAACTTCGGGCTACGGAGTCTCGGTGACGGGCGTCGGGGGTGGCGGGCTGCATCCGGCTTGGGTGGTCGCTCGCGGAGAGAGATCGAAGAGGCTGAAGCAAAGGCGAGCGTCCCAACACGGCATAGCAGGGACGTCGGGTCGTAGGGGCTTCGTCGCTGCCAGGGAAGTCGCTCGGGTTGCAGCGTAGCTCGGAGAGGGGACTGCTGAGCATTGAACCCCGAGCGAGACGTGCGGTGTGGTTACGGAGTCGGTGCAATGACAGCTTCGGCGGGGAGCGGCGGAGGCTTCGCAAACATCGGTCCGTTGCACAACGGAGCAAAGGGCGGTGATGGCACAATTTTTCATTTCATCCGGGAAAAGCCATCTTTTTTCTCAACAATGTCTTTGTCATTTGATCGAATAGCCTTCTGTTCGATAGGAACAGATTTGATAAATACTGATAACTCTCGGAATGTGAGAAGGAGATGAAGAATCATCTGCTTCCGGAAGAAATCGAAGAATTTCTTGGGAATCCTACATGTTAGATACCTATGACTCGATTGGTGAAATAATATCTCTCTCCAAAAAAGCGTATTTTTGTGGTGGTTCGGCTACCGGCAACGCGGCTGACATGGGTTGCAGAAAATTGATGCAGGTGGCGAGTGGAAGGAAGACGATGCCCCTTTTCTTTTTGCTTTTGTTTTTTCCCTTCTTTTTCTTTTTTCCTCTCTCTCTCTCTCTCTCTCTCTCTCTCTCTCTCTCTCTCTCACGTCACTCACCGGTCCCTTCTCTCTCCCTCGCTATAGATTGGTCACTTCTCTTCTTTTCCTTTTCTTTTCTCTCTTGCACGAATCCTCTCTATGTTTTTTCTGAATTTTTCACCAAATCAGCAAAAGAATTCTTTCGCCCCTTCTTTCTTTTGTCCACAATTAACAAGAATCAACCATGGCTTACTTGCTCCTTTTAAGCACACACAAGTACCTTGAGAATCATACCGATTGCTTGCTAGGTGACCGAAAGATTTCTTGATATCACTATCCTAGTTTGCCTCAATATTTCCTAAGACCAAGCTTAATCAGCAATTTTCACCCTGGCATTAAGATAGACCCATTTAAAGAATAATGAACTTGGCCAAATTCTCCCACCATTGATTCAAATCCATCCGTCGCTGGTCAATTGCAAAATGTAATTAAAAAAATGCTCATAAAACTATATGCCATGCAACTTAATTCTATTTTTTTAGGGGTTAAAATTAACCCTTAATTTTTTAATGCGATAAATGACTAAACGGCGCCAAAATTTGGGGTGTCAACAAGCTTTGATCAAGGGAAGCAAGCAATGGAGTGGAGTGACTTGTTCTGTTGGGCGAGCGTTGTCATCTATGTAAGTCTCAGGGAGTGGCATTGATGGTTAGGGAAACACAAGGAAGCGATAGAACAGCCTGCAATGAGGGCGTTACGGAATTGAGTGGGGGAGTTTGTCATGGTCAGTGATTTCTCCTGTACCCGTGAACCCTTAGGAGTGAAGCTTGGGGTTATCGAGTGAAGAGTGAGGAAGCAGAGGGGACGGACATAACTGGTATGTGGGAGTAGTATCGGAACTATTCATGTTAAGAGTTTTAGGATAGAAGAATTATATTACTTAGGAACTTTGAAGGTGAGGTTGGCGTCCTGTGCACAAACTAGTCGGAAGCTGATGCCGTTCTCTTGATGAGGCTAGGGCAGGCCGAAACCAATTATTGAGCCAAAAGAGGATTGCTGTCTTACTTGATAGACTAGATGCTTGAGCAAAATTGGGCGTGGTACAATCTCATATAAAAGAGCTATTCACCGTATTGTTCACTGGAACAACTATAGGAAGAAGGCTGTCCTAGCAAGTTTCGCTCGCCAGGCGCCACACGGGTTGATCCGTAGCCAAGGAAACTACCGACCCGCGACACCAGACTCCAATTATTCTCCTTTGAAGACAATCAATTGACAATTGAACATGCTAGTTGATTTGCCACATAATATGGAGATGCATCTCAAGAGGATTGATGGAAGTTAAGAATGTTCACTCTATCACTATTCAAGATTGTTTTTACTTGGTATACTACCTTAGCAACCAATTCACACATCATGATCCACCCACCTCTTGAGTGATCTTAAAAGTGCACTACCTTCACTTTAGCCAAATCTCATGTGTCCAATATCGCCCGCAAAATTAGTCCATCGACACTAATTGTCATCAAATTACTTTTGGATGCAAGGCACACCTAGCTTGTACTCCCACACATTGTTTTGAATGCTTTGCCCATTGCTCACCTTCAAATGTCACAAGTCTATCGCCTACAAGCTTCTTCACTTGGTCTTGGGGAAAAATTTAGGAAAATGACATAAATGGTCCTTGAATTTTGGCCCAATGTATAATGTAGTCCCTAAATTTTTAATTTGTGTAATGTGATCCCTGAACTTTAGATAAATGTGCAATGTGCTCCATGAGTGATGCAAGCCCAGGTTAGGCTTTCTCAAACAATAGGATCGGGAGAGTGACTCTCACACAGGAAGACAGGACGAACAGAAATTTCAGCACTGCGCAAGCTCAGGAGAACAGTTGTATCTTTGTCGATACATATTGGATCGACCTGATTCAAAGCCAAATGAACAAAGACTTCTAGATCTACAATTTCTCTATTTTCGGTTTTCTGAAATAAGTACTATAGGATGGTCGAATTTGGGTTGGAAATAACGAACAGAACAGGAAAAGATAGAAACTTCGTTGGTTACTCTTCTAGGCCTCCAAGGAAGTTGAGGGGGCACCAATTCTTCTAGATCGATGACTGCAACTCTTCAAGGATGCAAATTTCGAAAGCTCGACTCTTCAAGGACGGAGTGAAAACTCTTCTAGGTTTTCAAGGGTATGAACTCTACAATGTTCACAATACTTGCTTCAAAGCAAAGTTTTCATTCATCAAAAGTCATTCGTCTCATGCAAGGAATTGGATGGCTTATATCGTTAAAGAAATAAAGACAGAGTATTGAAATTAGGAAAATAGTAAATAGCATAGAAACTAGAAACTAGTAAAAGCATCTTCATGGCTCCCAAGGTGTCTTTCAAACTTCCAGGATGGACTCAAGATATCGATACGGCTTCTCAGTTTCGTTGAGCTTGAATGCGGGCCGATCTTCTTGGTCGAGAGAGCTGGTCTTCAATGCGGGCTGCATGAATGAGCTTTTAATTTGTTTAATATAACCTAAATTTTTGTACATATTCAATCTAGTCTCTCGGATTAAATAAAAATATAAAATGTTGTCCCTAATCTTAAATTAATAGATTACATTGAACATTTTCATATAATTCAAGGACTACATTGAACATGTACAAAAAATCCATGGATCAAATTGAACAAATAAAAAGTTCATAGACCACATTAAATAAAGCTAAAATTTTATGAACCACATTGAATAAATTAAAAGTTTAGGAATTACATTGCATATTGAGTTAAAGTTTATGAATCATTTGTGTCATTATCTCAATTTTTTTTGAAAAAGTATGTTCTTTATCATTAAGTACCTATTTAATGACAAAATATTTAGTGATTAAGCACCACTCATTAGCCTGTGTGGCATGCATGGACCTAGCCAGCTCCACTCAAAGGGCGACACGTCTCCTTTGACATGGACTACCTGGAAAATAAAAAAACTAAAATCAAAGCTTTCTTTTCTCTCTCCTGATAGACTGAAAAAGGAACAATAAGTGCTCACATTAAATTCCCGCTTAAAACTCTTTCTTCTTGTCAATTTTCAAGGGCTTCTTTTTACTTGCTCTCCTACGTAACAATAGAGACACTCTCTCTCTTTTTCTAGCATGTCCCCACCACCTTTGCCTCTCCCAAGACCCTCAACGATTGCTTTGAGCTCAGATCTACCTTTGGCACGTCGCTTCCGCCAAGAGCCCCGTCGGTCACAATTGTTGAGTGCCAAGCCCTCTTCGCCTCTGCCATCATTGTTGTAGCTGCATCAGTAGCTACAATTCATCAGCCAACTCCTCTCTCTCTCTCTCTCTCTCTCGCAGGCACACACGCACTAGGATCAAGCATCATGCAATGGACGGCGTCAAATCCCTAACTATTTCCAACTTAGCGATTGAGCACAAGATCTACTCACGTTAGTCTCTTGGGGAACCCTTGTGACGTCAAATATGGTCGCACTATCTCTCTCAATCTCAACAACTTCTGGGCCTCTGTCCAACTGCATCCCTCTGACGAGCTCGTCATCACGCCTCACCTCATCCACAATCTTGTCCACTTTAATTTCTCTTGATCATCAGGTAAGGTTTGTCTCAATATGTGTGCAAACTGAGTTTTGGTTTGATTTTCCTGGAAAGCGTCTATAGGCACTGATAAGTTTTGTAAACTCTTATTTTATTGTGATCGCGTCATGAAGCGAGCTGCATTTTACTTTTTCACAATCTTGATTTGTTTTGATTCTCTTGCCCATGCTTTCTTTTTTGGAAAATGTGGTTGGAAGCTGTGCTCTGATGAGTTGATGATTAATGTGAAAGCAACATTGTGTGTCTGGTCTCCACAACTGCATTTTGAGAAATATTGCGAGTTATTTGTATGTTCTTGCTGTATGAGAGGATTGATTTGAAATGGATGCGAACACAAGTGAATCGGCTGCAAAAGTGAAGTGCACTATGGAGGAGTTCATTTGTTCATGACCCTCTGTAAAGTTTTCGGAGTTATTGCAAGAATAACAACATCGATCTTCATGGAGCCCCATCCCCTGCTACGATTCTTTCAAGAGGCCTCGCCGGTCGCAATACTAGGTCCCAAGCTCAGATCCCTGCCGGTCGCATTTCCTCTGTGGTCGCCAGCCGAGCGATAGCATTTAGGTGATTCATGGAATTAGAGGAAATGCGTGATTTTCAATTTTCTTTTCATTTTTGAATTAATCTCTCAAGCAACAGAACAATTTTCAGCTCAATCAGTTTGTCTTCACTGAGGTTGAATCTATAGTTCGTGTGATGGGATTTTCTTTGTCGCAATAAAAATTCCTCACTTTTGACTGTCCATCTTGTTGCTGAGGCGAGAAGAACGAAACAAAATATAATGGAGTTTTGCAGCTCCAATGAAACTATATTCACTAGGTTTGATGTTTCTATATATTCCTTTTTAATTTTTTTCGGGCACTCTGGTCGAAATAGTGCTCTGATTTAAAGTTGAGTGATGCTTTTCTTTTGATGTTTTTAGCTGCTGGGTGGGATCTACAGTAAGGCCAATTCTTGAACTCAACGGGCTATTTTCCTCCCTTGTTACTGGTGGTGACTCGTTGTGCCGGCCGCAACGCCCGTGCCTGGGGTTCGCGACATTAAGGATTAGAATATTCTTAAATTAAGACGTCACCCTGCAAGAGGCACCACCATAAGCCTCCTCCAAACTCGAACCTAATTTTATGATCGGAGATGCGCTCGGCGGCTACTGTCGGGTCGATGTCGATGGCGGGCGACAAGGGGTGTGATTGTGATGGCAATGTTGGTTGGACAGCTCTTCAAGATCACCCAACTCGCCCAGATTGATTAGAAGCCAAAATCGAATGTGATTTTGCATTAGAACTAGACAATATTTAGGTTTCGTCAGCGTAAGGGAAGGCCGACTCATTTTTGCCAATTGCTCTACATACCGTTGACTCTTCCAAAATTTGTTTTTCTAAAAAGTTTTCTAAAAATTTATACACTTTTTCACTTGTTGGAGAATTAACGTGACATGTGGTAAATCACATGACATATATGTAAATATATATTTTATACAACTTTTATCATTAATTGGAAACACAGTTTTACGGTATACACAGTGTTTCTTTCCACTATGGACAATTTCTCTCTTTTCCGTCTTCCCCACCTCCCCTTCCTCCACCGGCCGATTACGGTGCGCTCCACACGTCACATCTTCATGAATAGCGAATGACAACCTCACGAAACCCAGTGATCAGATAAAAGGAAAAGCGCCCCCCAAAGTAAAAACAACATTTATAATACCCAATAATTCTGTGTCATGATTGCTGGGAGAACCGGCCCGGCTGTGCCTCCACCGCAACTACTTGAATATCCTCTCCGCCGGGGGCCGAACCACCATGCCCGGCGGATATTGTCGGAACCATGCCTCCGTTGCTTACCCGTAGTACACCTGGTGGCTCACGCCATCGGCAACCACGGACCTCACCACTCCGCCATACACCTGACCCGGACTTGGGCCAGGCTGATGGTAGCCGACGGGTATTTGCCCGGCTGAAGCGGGGTACTGCTGGACATAAGGTCCTCGGGCCATGACGGGCGGGCCTGACATGTTTCGGTGAGGCACGGGACTCGCGTAGTAATAGACGGGCATGGGCTGCATCGGCGGGCCGGAGTAGTGAGAGCTCGGGGGTAGTGACCCGCGGGATTGCCTAGATACCCGCCCGGCTGCACAACTATGGTTTCGCCCGTTTCCGCAAAACTCTGGCTCTCGTTAGGGTCGAATTTGGGGACTGGACTCTCGGGCTTCGTCTTCACGGGGGGGAGGTCCGGCATGGACGGCACGCACGCCGAGGAGGCCGAGCAATACGATGAATTGGCGACCGGGGCAGGCGAACCCGGGTCGGAAATCGAGATGGTCTCGAGCAACATGCTCCGGGCCTTCGGTTTGGGCTCCTCCGAGGCTTCCAAGCCGAACAAGTAGTCCGGAACTTCCGAGACGATCGAGGATGCCTCGGAGCGGAGGCGCTCGAGGCCCCGGCTGGGGGTCGCGCCGCCACCGCCGTTGAGGGCGTCCAGGAACCACTGCTCCCGGTTCGACGTGCTGTCGAGGAGCGAGCTGATGCTGCTGGCTCGGGAGTCGTCGCCCTTGAAGAGGAAGAGGCGGAGGCGGGCCGTCCGGGGAGTCTGCGTCTGCGCGACGCGGTCGTACTCCTCCATCATGTTCTCGACATCCTCGTCCGTCGTCACCGAAATCAAGGCGTCCAGATCTTCATTGGGAAGCTGGTACTTCACCGTAATGTTCGTCGTACCTTCGCAATATATTCCAAAACGAATATTTCGTCAATAAAAATGAGACACAGCAAAAGAGACAGCAAAGCAGACAAAGCAGACCCATTCTTCCCTCCTAAAAACAATTATTTATTTTTCTCATTGATTGCGGTTTTATCCATCACGAACAAATTAAATAGTCATCAAGAGTCCCGAATTCGTCTATGATACAGTAATTCAATCTATCCAAGATCTTTCTCATATCAACCAGATTATTACAAATTATATAAATTGAAAAAAAGAAAAGAAAAGAAGGAATCAGTAGCGCACTAAGAGAAATTAGGCAACAGCTTAGATAAATCACCAGAGGACAATTTAACATGAATTTCCCCCATAAATTTGTTGAATTTGAGCATACCTTATAGTCAGATAATAGAATTCAATAATATATATATTGAATTTGTTAAGCATATGAACATAAGATCAGAATGGCTGCAAAGATAGGATCTTGATTCTTGCCTGAAAGCTTGGAAAGCTTGGAGAGGGAGAGCGTTGAAGGTGGTGGCGCTGGATGGCGACAATCCGGGTGTCGCCGCCGACGTAACGGAGCAGATTATCATGCGGGCGGGGGAGGATCTTGCCGCCGAAGCTGCACATGAAGCGGACCCGCGGGTGGAGGTCGTGGGGGTGGTGCTCGGATCGCGGGGAGGAGGCGACCGAGTCGATGGTTGCGGCCTCCAGGTCCGGCGGGTGGTGGGTGGCCATCTTTTCTTCTTGGACAGGAGGGAGAGTGGTACAAAAGCTAGAAAAAGGTGGGGTTATATAGATTCCAAGCCGGGTAGGGAGATGAAGATAACGTGGTAGTGTGCGACCACAAAGGGAAGGTTCTAATAAAGATGCTCGAGAGCTGTAGAAAAGGACAGCGAGGAATTTGCTTT